>JAODKM010000028.1:89171-101282 GCA_026780845.1 Petrocephalus sullivani
TCTTGTTAGAAATCCCAAAAGCATATGCAGCCCCCTCCCCCCCCCCCCCACCCCGCCCCGCCCCCGACATAATGGTGGTTTAAATTTAGAACAAATTTACTTTGCTCAGAATGTAGAAAAGCTAACGAGAAGTTATTTTCCCCATCATGTTTGTCTGAAAAGGCGCAGGATGTTAAGAAGAATGCCTGTATTGCATGCGGCAGAGTTTTCTGGTTAAAAGAATCCACTGGAAGTTCTGTTATGCTCTGAGGGGGACTTACCCAAATGTTTTGTATTTCATACTCCTTAACGAAGGATTTCAATGTGTGTCTGTTTTCTGGTCATGGGAATAGACACCCCTCTCCCTGCCTGGAACATCTACTAGGAGGCTACTAGGGAGCTGTTAGAAAAATCTCTGGGAGACACGCTTACCCCCATCCAAACTGATCCGCTGTATCGCTGTAGCTGCTATGGTATGGGAACATTGTAAAAACCCAGGCGAGGAGAATCACAAAAATGTTACCACCATGTGGCCCTTGCTAACCATGCAATCCTCCCAGATTTATTTTAAGCATTAGAAAACAATCTGAGGCCACCAGTGTTTTGCTAAGTTGCCGGCTTTTGGAAGGGACCCTAAGCCGCTGCTCCTATAAGCTTAATTTCTTATCCAGATGTTCAGGGTTCTCCTGGGATATGCAGCTAAGAAAGATTCCTGTTCGAAAGTGCGAGGAGTACAAACTGGGTCTTGCTTAGAACTTCTAAAAAATTGGACTTGGTATTTGAACTAGAAGATGACAAACAAAACTCATGAATATTCGGGCCATCTACTGTTCCTGGAAAACTGGACCATAAGAGCATGTGAACGACATGAAACAAAACAAGGTTGAGGGCGTGAGAGCAAAAAATTCAAGTTAGGGGCTCATTCTCAAGATACAACACATCATGTGAGAAGAGCTGGTTTGGGGAAAAGAGCCATGCAGCTTCTCAGTATGAAAAACAAACTGTTCTGCTGTCTTCTTGGGTAGCAAGCAGATGTCAATACCAAGAACGAGGAGGTGGCTAAGTGTGGGCATCAGGGGCTGATGTGTACATAGGTTATCCTAGACTATAGCTGAGGTTCCCACCGGAGGAAAAATGGACCAGTTATTTAGATCAGCAACACATGATTGTCCATTTTGATGTCAGTCTACATCCCCTAGGGTTGATCCACCCCTGGTGGGCGTTGAAACAGACAGATGAACAGAGGAAGTTTTGTAAGCTCAGATACTGCTAGCATTTGGTGACATCTGCCCCTGTTAGATTGGCTGAGGGGCATGCGTAGCCAGGAGGAGAGTTTCGGGACATTTGGTGTCACGATGATGGTGTAAACACCTTTGTGCATTGCGTCACCAGAAGATATTAAGCAAATAGTATTGGGAGGGGGGTTGGGTGCATTTGGGGCCCTGGTATAGCGTGATCCAGGGGGCTTTTTGTGCCCCAGAACAGGTCAAACAAAGGCTTTGTGAAGGATGTCCTGGAGGCTCCCTATGCCTGGGATGGAATGTTCCTCGCTTGTATGGCCCAAAGGACACAGAGCAGTCGCTCACTGGCAGGTGGGTCATACATGCCCAGCCTAACAAAGGCCGTCAAGCTGACAACAGGCGGACAAACAGCCTGGCTACTAGCACAGCACTTCTTCATTAACTGTGCTATCTTCGTAGAAATCATGCCATCATTACTGTGGTTTTTGGTGTACCACCAAATCATTTTTTTTTGCATATGGTTATATATAGTTAGCAGTTTTGTTACGTGCCACATTAAGTAATCTTATTTTTAATGAATACATCTGTAAGGATTTACCTGTCATGCATTTTGATGCGGGTCTCTTAACTGGCATATTTTACCGGCGGTTCACCGAAACAGTCATGCGATTCATTTAGTCACGGGTTACTAGAAATAAATGTCACCGAACTTCTCAATCCAGGATATTAATCATTGCCCAGGTGCGGTAGTTTTCCCTACGTCGTAGCCCGGTCTTCTCCTTGCAAGCAGAAAATCAGCGGGTTAAAGGCAGGGTTTGTGCAGACCGAAAAGAATTATAATAATGGTAACAAAATACTACACATGTAATATCCGTGCGGGAGCGATGTAGACCGGGAGGTGCTCCCCGCGCCTGCCGCACGGGGCTTATGCAACGGGCTTTCCGCAGCTGCACACAGCTGGAGAGACTCGATCCTTCGGGGGGTCCGAAATGCGGAGCCTGGCCTGGGAATGCTGTGGGAAATTCCCGGCGCTCTGACTGCGCATCCGGCGCAGACGCGTGCGGCGTGCAGGCGGGCGAGCCCCATCCCCAGCTGCCCGCGACTGCGCGCTCGGCAGACCGGCACGACCGCGGCGAATTTCATAGCAGACAATTAAGGAAATAGGAGTCGGGGAGAGTTACCGCGTCTGTTATTCACCGCCGCGATGCGAAGCGCAGCTCCGCCGCCAGACCGAAGGCATCCGCCGCGTTAAACTGTAACCCGCCCCCCCCCGCGTCGCTGCAAACAGTGGGACACGGGAGCACGTGAACACATGTTGGACTTTTCTTTATTAATCATATTAACGGGTATGCATTGCTCATAAAGGGGGATAGCGGCATGGGGAGCGTGGGGAGCAGGGGGAAGAAGGTGGCACCTGCCGGCGGCCAGCAGCGCGATCGCAGGCGCGACGGCGGCTCCTTAAAGCCCCCCGCCATGCCGAACGCGAGTGACTCCGGGCCGTCCCGGGACGGAGCGGCGCCGGGCAGCCGCGGCTGTGACGTCACGGACGCGGGATCGCGCGGCGGGATCCCCCTGCATCCCGGACGCGGGGACCAGGGAAGCGGCTTGCCGTCGTCCTGCCTCTATACTAAAGAACCCTCTAAAGGAGCCCCGCATCCTCGGGACGAAGATCGTAGGGCCGGGTTCAGGAACGATTTTCAGAGCCGACGTTCCGGAGCGGCGCTTTGCTGTCCCGGCGGATTACGGGAAAAGGTAATTTTTCATTTTTGCGAAGCACAAGGTAAAATATAGACCCACATAAAATGACACTTTGATTGTAGCGGTACACTAAAGTTTTTTGTACTCTTTGGAACTGGCGACGATCTTCAAATTCCTGTCGCCTAAAAATGCATGAATCGCGACGCAAATTTAAGAAATTTTAAAACGCCAAATGGTTTCAGTAGGAAAAATGATAACATAAAATGGTTATGGTTCAGAACGTCCAGTTCCCATATGTAGATCGTGCTGTTTTGAGGCATTGCGAGAAATTCTCCAATTATTTATAGCGTAAAGCATGGAAACTCCAGCACTTTGTACTGTTAAGATGTAAACATGTTTTTTTTGTGTTGTTTGAAAGAGCACACTAATTGAGATAATCTCACAAGTAGCACAGAGAAAAATCGCGTGTTTTAGACACATGTGGGCTTGACGAAAACTTATTTGTTCAAAATGCGGTTTATAATTTCGAATGCAAATATTTACTTGGCTAAACAAATGTGTTTAAACACAATACATCCGCAGTCCCGTTAATCATGTTGTTACTTTAGAAGTAACATGTCTTTGCAGGACAGTTTCCAGGATCACTCACTCTCCAAGGAGACAGCCTCGTAAGTACGCATTTAATTATTTAGCTTTCCTTCCCATAAGTATGTTGTAACAAGTTGGGCAATATCAAATTAACAGTATGTATATTTAAATACTTAGCTGCCTTTTTACGGTGGATATTGCGTGAGATGCGTTGTTTCAAAGAAAAATAACTTGGACACAGCCTACTGTTAGAAATGTAATATGCTCTTGTATTTTGAAACTGATAAATCTTTTTTTATGGTTACTGTATCTTTTCTATCAACAACCCAATGAGCGGGACTCTTTTACCGGAATTATTTCCATATATTTTTATATTTAAGGCTAATCTGAGTAATGATATAAAACTGTATTCACATATTTTATTTTGCTAATGAAACTGTTTACGAGTGTCATAAACAATCTAATGAAAGATGAAACTAATGTGTTTAAAGTATTGTGGTGAGTTTGAATGGATTTCGGAAGGTTGTTAAACAGTTCTAACTTCTCGTGATTTTTGGACAGGGTCCCTGGAACTTGCGAGGTTATATCCAACAAGGCTCCTCTGATCCGCTATAACCGGTCTGAGGAGGACCTGATGGAGACCATCGAGAGGGAATACAGCTGATGGAGGCCACGGAGAGAATCCACAGTACTGCTGCTTACTGACACTAAATAGAACCTGTATTCGGTCTGTGTGGCACAACTCTGGCACCTAGAGCTGAGTTGCAAGACCTGTTGTTTTGGAGCAGCCATACCTATTCAGTTGAACAGCCAGTTCACTGGATACAGTTTGAAAGTGCTAGTACAGAATTGCAGCCAGCTGCTAATTTACCAGCTGTTTTATTTACAATCTGTCGAAGCTTAATGTGGTGACACAGGGTCCCTGCAGCATGTGACTTGGCTGTATCAGCCTGTAGGTCACTGCCAGCTGCCCAGTGCAGAAAAATCAAGGCCTATGAATGAAATAAGAGAGTAAATCAACTGCCAGGAGTTTCTGTGACTCACCTGTGACCACAGCAATCTGTCTCCGTTGCCTTGGTAACCGGTCTCCCCGAGGGCTAGCACTCTTACGGCTAACACTGTAAATGATTACTTACGTTAACGTGAGCTTTCGTGCTCAGCTCATGGCTGTTTTTTTTTTTTTTGGCATAGTGTATTCTTAATGTATGGAATTTTTAATGCCCAGTTTTTGAAACTGAGGTCTGATGAAACTGTAATAAAACTTATGTAACAAACTAAAACTGGCCCTTTATAAGGACATTAACTGTAAATTCACCACTCACAAAAAGGAGATAAAAACGGCAAATGTTCTGTGTTGTTCGCTTACATCTGGCACAGAAGGATATTGGGGCAGCACATGAATGATTTTTCTTGCTTACTACCTAGTTTTACAAAATGGGTGTGTGTGTTTAAGTCTCATTTCCTGCATGGAATTCCCCAGTGGTACGCCCCTTCTTGAAAGAGAACCTTCATGTATAGAATTGGGGTTCTCTGTGGCCGCGTGCCCGGCATGGAAACCAATGCATTGCGCCTCCTGTTCTGACACCGCATCCCTACTTCCATCTTGTGGCAACTTTGGGCATTACACCGCGCAAATAACGTTGGGCAGGTAAGCTTCCATATCCGGTAAAGCCGGGTTTCTTAAGTTCTTGGCGACTGTTTACTTGAGGAACTTCCGCAATTTTGGAAAATTAACACTCTGGAGTTATCATGACGTCAGTTAGATTAACATATCTAGTTATTAAGCATAAAAAGTTTAAGGCGTATTTTTACGTTAAGTTGTTTAATTTAGTTGATCATTTCTAAATTAGTGTTTTGAATGTAAATGGACGACGTATTTAATTGCTCTGGGCAATGAGCGAGTGAAAAGCCACCATCAGCTCGGTTTAAAGCTATTCAATTTGACTCGTGTTACTTCTTCATACAACAGTATAGAGGTAAGGGGAGATGCCCTCATATAGCGCATTGCCGCACAGCACCACACGACAAACCGTCTCAGGGAGACACACCTGAGTGCAGCCATGCAGTGGAGTGTGAAGTTTTTCCCAGATGCTGGAGAGCCAATCCTGCCAGCAATTTTTCCAGTTTAATCAGACCTCAGTTACCCACTTGCAGGGCCAGATGTAGGTTAATGTCATACTTAGGACAACAATTGCAGGTTAGGAGCCTTGCTGAAGGGTCCAATGGAGTAGAATCACTCCAGGCATACATGGGATTTGAACCAGCAAGCCTCCAATTGTTGGCACAAATCCCTAGCCTCAAAACCACCACTCCACCCACATGCAACAGTAGGGTGACCAGATAATCCACATCATCCCGGACACTTTGAATTAGGACAGGATTTAAAAACTACAATTTCAATTAAAAAGACCCAGATTTCACTTAAGTGCTATAATCATGTACCTGCCACTAATGTTAATGTGGAACAGCTGGATGAGTCTTTCCATTAAGAAAACAAAACAGTCAAAGGGCAAGAAGACCGGAAACTGTTTAGCCAAGCAAAGGAGCCTTTATGGTTTAAAGTAGTTTGTAAAACCTGAAGTAGTTCAAAGTGTCCAGGATGACATGGAGCTGGTCACCGTACGCAACATCTTAATCAGGGCAGCTTTATGGAGGGCTCTATGGCCGGTGTGTATGCAGGGTTTCGGGATAACCTTTAGATCAGCTGTTCGAACCCAGGTGTGAGGAATCTTCAACCAATCAGTCCTCTAATTAGTGATCTAATTAGGGAGTTGCAGCGAAAACACCCCGGCCCTTTGCGGATAAGATTGGGCACCCATGCTCTATGGCAACACTGCACGTTTTAATGATTTTTATACTCTGTGCTTAGTAGAGATAGAGAAAAACCTTTTCTGAATGGTGCTACATATTCGGCGAGCAATGGCACTTTTTGATGAATATTTTCTCAAAATTACTGAGTTTTTGACCCAAATGTCCGGTCAACCCAGGAACAAAAGGCTTACCATAAATTAACTGTAGTCACACGACCATCCAAAATTTCTTTAAATAATAATCGTTCTGGTAAAATCGGTCAGCATTTGTTGTTCAGCTGGCTTGTCTAACGGGCTACAGGACGGTCACGTGAATGTCTTTGTTTTACAATCTCGAGTCACAATCTGGGTTCTACAGTCGCGGTTTCGTTTGTCACATGCAAGGTGGCCATAACCTGAAGTGAAATGCAAGGTGGCCAAAACAAACACTGAAAGCAGAAGTAAGAGCCATTGAAAGTAGGCGTAACAATATCCTGAATAGTCACAAATAAGGGAAATTATACTGTAAGAAATGACAAGGCCAGAGATGTGCGACACGGGTCACGCGAGGTGCATAAATACGGGCGTAATATAACTTAGATGTGTCAGTTAAGCGTTAAGCAGTGTAGTGGCTCCTAAGTTGTATTGAATGCGGGTTTTCGGATTTAGCTCGGCTATATTTGTTTGCACCGCCTACGTGTGACCGTGCTGCGCGTCGGCGCTCCGCTACACTCAGGGTAACCGCCTGCCAAGCGTGCGCGATAATGTCACAAAGGCAGAGAGGTGGGTATCCAACGCGGCACCCGATTGGTTGCACCCACATAACGCCCCGCCCACATACAATCTTATTGGTTATGGGCTTCTACTGGGAGGGGGGTGTGGACACAGCCTTCTGAATTAACGCGGCCGCAGAAGCAAGCTGTGTGTGAAGGGCGTAAAATCCTATTAGGTCCGTATAGAGAGGATAAGCATCGGCGAACATCGGGGGTTGGCCTCGCTGTCGCGATATTTTCACGGTTTATTAACTTTATGTGTCTGTGTGTCATGGAGAGCAGGATGGGGTAAAACGAGCAGAGAATTTCCCCACTGGGATTAATAAAGTGTCACTACTATTAATGGTTTTGCTACTGTTGTATTCTCTAAGAAAACATTACGTTATTTTTTTAAATCATGCAAATTTTACCACAGACTTTATGAACGTATTTTAATGTACCAGCCCGCATATGGACTTCTGTTTTTCGTTTATTGCATATTTCACAAGTACAACACTTTGAAAAAGGAAAATTATTTCTGCCTAGAACTCGATGTAAATTAGAGGGGTATGTATACATGAGTATACATTGATATATGGAAGAAATTGATATATGGAGAAAGTTAAGGATGAATACATACGAAATAATAATTAGGAACACAGGTGTTGGGTTGATTTTCGATTGCTCTTGGGTAAGTTAAGTTTCCAGGTGTTGCGTGAGTAGGTTTATACCGGCTTGTCTTAATGTAGATCTGATTTAAACGGTATTAACTGAGCACGAACTCGCGAAGAGTCATTTCTTGTTACATACGTTAGTTAGGAGTGTGATTTCACAGCTCCGAATAATGTGGGAGGCCTTATGATTAATTTGGATTTCCAGTGACTTGCAGAGAAATTGTCTCACGTCAGCGGTATGTTCTGCTGCGTCAGCAAATTCCACAGGAAACCGTGCAAGCGGGTCTCAGCACGTGACTTCGGCATCACGCGCACCCTGTAAAAATAGTTCAAATATCAACAAGGTCTTTAATACAAACATTTATTAAATACGTAATGTGACATAAGTCATAATAATCACAGTGTAGATTACTGTCCACTCACTGATTCCACATATAACTTTCCATATTCTGTAAATAAATGGCATTTTGAATATGCAATATGGTCAAAGATATGTATTTACATACACACGCACACACACAGATACAAATATACAAATATAATTACAGACAAACTTCATATAAAGGCTTTGGCAATGAGTGCATACATTTTGCAAGATATGAAAGTAAACAAATTCCTTTGCAAAAAAACATGTAAAAACAAGCAAGGAGGGAAAAATGTCCAGTGCATTTGTTTTATTTTATTTTTTTTTATCCATGAGCTACGTAGCAGCCTTTTAACTTTTCCCTTGAGAGTCTGTGAGGAGTTTAGTCCTGAGATGGTAGAATTTGGTTGGAATGGGCAGGCTAGTTTGACGCCAGAGGGAGTGTGCCTATGGGGAGGGCGGAGCCAGCAGGAGTGGGCGGAGCCTTGGCCACAGCCAGCCTATTGAGGTGGCGGACCTCGGCCTGCCAGGTGGGGATCTTCCGGGCGGTCATGTGCCGGCGGGCGTGCTTGGTCAGGTGGTCGCTGCGCATGAAGCGCCGATCACACACCGGGCAAACAAACTTCTTCTCTCCAGTGTGTGTGCGCCGGTGGCGGGAGAGCTCGTCGGAGCGCGCAAACCTCTTGTCACAGTTATCCCAGGTGCAGCTGAAAGGTTTCTCACCTGAAAGGAAGAACAGCAGGGAGACTGTAACCATAAGGGTGTGGGTTCAAATCCTGGACGGGGCAGTGGAATTCTAAAGATCGAACAGCAATTAGGTAACCAGTTATACTGTTACACCCTTCTGGGCACCAAAAGTGTTGCACAAGCTAATCAGAACTTTACTTATAGACATGTTTGTCTTAGTTGTGGGATCGAATCCCCTAAATGTTGGTGTAGATGCGGAACATCGCACCTGTGTGAGTCCTGAGGTGCGCCTTCAGATGCGAGCTCTTGAAGTAGGTCTTCCGGCAGCCGGGGAAGCTGCAGACGTAATTCCGGCGACGGGAGAAGTCCATGTGCATGACGCTGCTCGGACCCGAGGGGACGTACAGCGGGGCGGGGGCCAGAGGCAGCAGCTTGGTGTTTCCCAGGGTCACGACTGCCTGCGGACACTGCTGAGGCACGGGCGACTGGGGCACCACGAACATCACCGTGCCCTGGGTCACGGGGGGGGTGACCAGGATCGGCTGCGGGAGGATGGGCTTCACTGTGTGGGCGGGGCTCCGGACGGGGGCTTGGATGATGGCGGAGATCATTCCTGGCTGGGTGCTGACGGGCAGCATTTGGCAGATGATGGGGGAGGGGGGCAGGGGGGTGGGCATGTTCTTTGTGCTGCCTGCACGTGTGGGGGCCTCGCCACTGCTGCTCGAGGAGCCCCACTCCGTGGTGGGGCTGACTGAGCTTTTGGCCACGTTCAGGTCCTCTGCTTTGGGACGGAAGACCATCTTGGCCAGGTCCTGCTGCTCCGGGCCCTGGGCCGGAACAAGCTGGTGGGGAAGGCTGTCAGCCGTGTGCCTTATGACGCTGGTGGTCATGGCTCTGCAGGGAGGTGTGGCGGTGGGCTCTGATTGGGTGGCCGTGCCGGGCAGAGAGGTCCTGGGGTGGCAGGACTGGGCCGGGCAGACACCGCTTGGTGGCGATGTGGCGGCCAGCGTGGTGGTGGTCAGGCTCTCGACAAAGCTGGGACTGTGAGGTGGTGTCATGCACTGAAACAAGCGCGCAGAACATCGTCAGGCATTGCACCAACACTGGACAGTGACCGAAACCCACTAAACCGATAGTCACTATCAGCAGCTGTGTGGCCAAATACTCCGAAAAGCGTCTTTATTCACACTATCTAATTTGCTTTCTTTTAACATCACCACCTGTGGCTCCAGTGATGACATCATAATCACAGCAAATCACCGGGCAACAAACCGCGAGGGCGTTCTGATGTCACAGAGAGCAAGAGCCAAGGGCGTAAAACATGACCCACTATCTGCTCCCATCTGTTCAAGGTCACCATAAAACCTCGAAATGATAACAGAAAACATATCAAGTTATAAAAAAAAGTAAATGATTGCTGAGCTCCATGCAGCTGGGGTTTACAGACTTGTTTGCTGATCAAACAAGAGTTGGGGTCGCTTATCTGATGGGGTGCTTACGGAGCTGCCCTCCCGAGCCCCTCTTACCAGTGATGAGAGCGAGACAAAGTCCTTGGGGGTGTCCGTGGGCTCGCCGTGGGGGAGGGAATCGCAGGAGTCCGAAGCCGGTGTCAGGGGCCGGGGCTTGCAGGGGTCCGGCCGCTGGGATCTCTGCAGCCAGGCACTCATGAACACCAAGGCCTCTGCGGCCTCCAGGTCGTTGTACTCTAGCACGCTGCAGGAGGACTGCTCACTGTCGTGCCGCCTCCTCTCTGCCGGTGACTCACATGGATCCATCACGTCTCCCTGCATGGCACCAATTGCAGCATTAAACAGAGGGATTATCTAATTTAGGGCATTACCTCACTGTGTGCTTTCAGGGCCGATCAATAGGCAGATAGATAACGCCGGAAATGACTGCACTCATAAGCATGTTATAACAAGTTACAGCACTGTGTGTAAAAGAAAATGATAATCAACTGAAATATCCCTCGCTACTGTATTTCCAGGAGAGCAGCGACCGAAAAAGCGGTGAGCATCCTGCCTTGCAAATGAACACCCCGCGAGACGGGAGGATGGCGAGGCAGCGCGCGCTCCGGCCCCCCGTCCCGGTGCGGGAGACCCGCCAGCTCGCGCCCGGGGATCCTCCGCCCCTCCCCCCGACCGCGCGCACAGCCCACGCGATGACGCGCGCGGGGAGGAAGCGCCGGGGCCGGGCCAGCCTGGCCACTCCCCAAAAGCAGCGGGTCGCGCGCGGCTTCCGAGGCGAGCGCACGCTCCTTTTGTGTGCACGGGGACGACGACGGCGGAGGCGGATCTGCATCACCGTTACGCGGGGATCACGGTGCAGCACATATCCGCCATGCCCTCCTACCTAACCGGGCTATATTTAACGCCCGCGCCTGCTGACCGCCGACGATCAGCCACACGCCAGGCACACATGCAAACAGCCGTCCCACCTGTTATCCGGCACGGCGCCCTAGGCAGCGCCCGCGCATTTGCATCGGACGGCGGTCTGACATGCAGCGTGACGCTGCCAGTCCCGTTACAGCGCATCTGGCGCAGCGGTGCAGGGCTGACACGCAGCCCGCTGGGTCCCCCCAGTACGCAGCATTACGGTGGGCGCACAGACATGCACCGCGACGCAGCCGCCGTCCTCCCCTGCCTCCCCACCCCCCAAAAAGTAAGTTGTAAATACCCTTACCCGACCCGATTCTCCCATTCCCGAATTCCGCCCGCTGGCGAAAGTGAGCATCGGGGCTGTTTTGGTCTCGCCTGGCGAAGTCGGGGAACAATGGGGCTCGGAGGAGCGAGCTGCGACGCGTCCGCTCGGCGCGCGTCAAGCTCGGGATTCGGGGCTCGCGGGCGGCGGCAGCCTCAGCTGTGCGGAACAAAAAAAAACAAAAAAAAAAGGAAAACAAAAAAGTCGGAGAGGGCCGGAGGGTGGCAACCCGGCGCCAATCAAAAATCAATGCGCATCGGGCGCCGTCCAATCGCAGCGAAGAGGGCGCGTGATCGGAGCGTGGCTGCCGGGTGATTGGAGGAAATGGGGTGCGTGGCCGTCGGAGGGCGTGCCGGGGGGAGTCAGCAGTGTCGGAATAAACCCGGTGAACCTCCAGCCCGCAAACTAGGCGAAAGGTCGCCGCGCTGCGAGATGCTTCGGCGTCTGGCGCGGCCGCGCTGCTTTCGGGGCGGCAGCGGGCTGCATGTAAACAACAGCTTCTGCGAAACCGCCGTCACGCAATTATAACGCATTATAACCCACTATAGCCCATTGTAACCCATTATAACCCACTATAGACTATTGCAACCTATTATAACGCATTATAACCCACTCTAACCTATTGTAACCCATTATAAC
>JAODKM010000028.1:101382-113585 GCA_026780845.1 Petrocephalus sullivani
CCTATTGTAACCCATTATAACGCATTGTGACCCACTATAGCCCATTATAACTCACTATAGCCCATTATAATCCATTCGAACCCGCGAACACCTCGGTCCGGTCTATTTGCTTCTGACAGGCCGTCGCCATGGCTTCGATGGCGCATATAGCGGACGTATAGCATACAGCGGCCCTTCCCTGCCCCCCCGCAGCCGCGATCCTTGCTCTTGAACTCCACGACTTCAGCACCGGGGTCGTAAACAAGCTCCGTTCGAGGAATAAGCGGGGTGGGGCCGGTCCGACCGGAGGTGGCCGCGCTCCCCGCACGCCCTCTGAAGCGACCTTTGCATTTTCGGCGGAAATCATGCGGCGAGTCGAAAGTCCCGGGAGTCGGGGGGGACGCCACCATTTACACGGCTGGTGGGGGGCTGTGCCCGGAAAACGAATCTTCCGGCACGTCATTTATTGCAAACGTGCGCAGAAAGCGATTATTGTACCCTCACATAATTTGAATGCACTGCATGATTACATTTAGTCTAAAACGGTTTACTGTAATCCTCCTCTGGAACCCGACAAAGATTTCGCTACATACCGGAGATGCGCACTTGTCAGATATACAATATACGGTTTCTATACTATCCTATCATACATGTGCTGATGTGAGTTATTTATGATGTTGTTCTCAATGAAATTCTTAAATCTTGGAATTGTCGCTGAACTGAACATGCAGTGATTACAATTAGCAGATTATTGCACCCCTCAGAAATGAAAAACAAAGAAAAACTCTAATTGGTTCTTTTTCGACTTGCCCCTTCAAAACATCAGCTTAAGATTTCAAAGCAATTCTTTGTTTGGATGGCAGTAGCCAAAGTGGGCAAGGTTCAGTGTAACGGATAAAAAGTTATCCCCAGTTATGAGACTGTGACCCCCCCCCACCCAGGCAAGCTCTGTCATTTGTTTGCATAACACATCATCGTGCCAAAGAATGGAGTGTGCCGAGTGGGAGACAGAGCCATGTAAAGAGAGACAAGCTGTTCACAGCACACGCAGAGCAGGGGGGGCGTGTGTGTAATCTAACTTGGTGGAAACTGGAGGAAAGGTTATATTACTCATCATCCCTTTCAAACCCGAGGAAATTCAAGAGGGGGCATGGAATTTGGGTCTAGCCCTGCTGGGTTAAATATACCCACCACACCCATCTTCTCCTGTCGATGTCTCCACCCCCTTTTGAGCTGATTCATGTATTAAAAAAAGTCTTTGCTATACTGATCTGAAGTTTCCACTTAAATAAAATCTACGTGGAGGTGGTTTAAAGAGCCACAAATACAGCAGATTGTGTCACTGTAAAAATAAAAACCAAACCAAGTAATGGCTTATGACCGGCTCTTGGAGCCATCGTCCGGCCCGTCAGCCCTTATGATATACGGGTAGAGGGGTCTTCTGTGCGAGAGGGGGGGAGAGGCTGATTAGGAAGGGAAACCCGCCACTGCAGAGCCGATTCCGAAAAAGCGGCATTTAAAATTCATAGGGATGAGATGAGCTCAGCTGTAAGACCCCAGGTTGGGTAAGAGGTGCCTGGGGATTTCGTATGAGTGGAATAGGAGCAGAATGGAGTTCACCTTGAAATTTTGCATCATTGAGGCGGAAACTGGAACCGTAGTGGGGATTATTTTATTAAGGTCGCAAGGCAGAGATTCACAGGAATGTAAACATGAAGACCAGGTGTCGAGTGTACGCCTGAATGTCCAATTTGTATGCATGTCATTGGACTGGTGGCTGAGTTTAAGCTTTGGGTGACAGGTGAGATTGAAAGCTTGCTGCCTTCAAGTGAAAGTAAAGAGCATTTCTTCCACATTTTTGAATAATTTTGGTCCCAAAACAGACCCTGTAGGTGCCTGGCATCTAACGAACTAATGAACTGTAGCATTATCGCAGTTGTTGTCTCTCCTGTTCAGTACTAAGTACTGACCTACTCCATGCATTTCTTTACCCATTCTGGAGTGTGACTTTCAATGCAAGCTTCCATATATATAGAACATTTAGAAATGTATAATGGTGACAGGCTGAACCCCGTGATGGCAGTAATTCAGGAAGATTCACCCGCAAGTCCTTAAAATCAACACTTTATAGTTCAGCATAATTAGACCCTTTAGTGAGGTAAAGTTCAGGCCCAGGCTGGGGGAGGCGGTTATTTGGAGGAAAGTTGAACGGCAGATGCCCTCCTGCACGTCCCAGGCTTCCTCAATGCCAGCAAAAGCCATCTGACCCCCCTAAAAAAGAAGCATGAATTAAATGTACCTGAAACCTGAGTAGATGTCTAACATCTGGACAAGGTGGTTCTGGTGGGGGTGGGACAGTCAGGCAGGGCTGCCCAGCAGGGTGCCTGTATCTGGGTGAAAGGACATGGCCTAGATCCCCCCCACACACACGCACTTAATTCCTCATAGCTGTGGCCCAGGAGACTGACATACCACCAGCTGGGGACCAGTGGTGGGCAGGGGGCCAGCCCACTGCCTGATATCACAGCCAAGGCATGCATCTAACAAGCTGATGACTGAAAACAAACGCGAGACACTGCTCTGCTGTTTGGCTGATAAGCTGATAGACGAGGTAGGCAGGAGAACTACAATTCACAAGTGCCCCCAGTTTATTACTTAAATCAGTGATTCCTAACTCAGTCCTCGGGGAACACCAGACCGGCCATGTTTTTGCTTCCTCTCAGCTCCCAGCACGCCTAGGCTGTACCAGGTATCTGGTGTTCCTGATTGGCTGGGAGCAGAGAGGGAGCAAAAACATGGACTGTCCGGTGTTCCCCAAGGACTGGGTTGGGAAACACTGACTTAAATTATGGTTATATTATTGACTATGGTGATGTACTGTATATGCATGCATCTGCTCATTGTTTATGCACGTTGGATAGTGTGTATCATGGGGCACTGAGGTTCATTTCTAACAGTGGTTCTCTCACTCATCATTGTGTGCTTAATACTGAAGTAAATTGGTCATTGTTACTAGCTTGTCGCCTTAGTCACTGGTATGTGATTATATATAAAGCCATTCTGGGTAAAATTCCCTCTTATTTATCATCACTCTTGATCTGGAAGCAAGGACGACTTTCAGCACCCGAGGCCTTGAATGAATTTAAAGTTTTGGTAAAAACTCTGCAGTCTAGGCTGTCTTTGTGCAAGTGTATGGTATAAGTATGTTTTTTATGTAATTTTATGTCAAATTTTGTACTGACACTGTGTTGCTGCTACCTTGGCCAGGTCTCCTTTGCAAAAAGAGATCTGAGATATCAATGGGACAAATCTGGTTAACATTAAATAAATAAAACGAAAAATGACTATTCTGGAACGTGAGCTTGTGCTGTAAGGTGATTTGCAGAAGCAGGCGGAGTACCAGTCAAAAGTTTGGACATATACACCCAAAGGGTGGTTTATTTGTACTATTCTCTACATTTTAGAATAATTATAAAGATATGAAAACCATAAAATAACATATATATAATTACACACCGAACATTTTTTTGTTGTGGGAGGGGAAGGTCAGTGGGTTGGTACTCAGACGGTTACCGGTTCAAGCCCAGAGTCAGCAGAGTCATCACACCTTAGACTCTTGAGCAAGGCCCATCACCCGAATTGCTTCAGCGACTGGCTAACCCCGCTTCCTCTCCTACGCCAGCTCCACAAGGTGGCCTCCTGGGATGCTTTTCAAGCTGTCCTGTTTGAGGTCCTACTTATATGCCGAGCACTCATTGGCCAGGTCATGCAGCACTATGTGTCCAAACATATAATGGATGCATGGAATGGTTGAGATGCCCCTGACGATAGGTTTGGGAACTGAAGCGGTTCATCTACCTATAAAGCAAGATATCAGCAGCTTTTCGGCGCCCGGAAAGAACAGAAATTCTCACTAGTTTATATTGTGTCACTGTTAATTTGCACATGTTATCATTTTAAATTGTGTTTTTATTTCTGAGCAAACATACACTTCCTACTCAGATAAACAGCCTTAAACGTTTCGCACTGCACTGTCTGACTTTGGGTTTCAAACTGCCTGTTTTCAGCACACAATGTTATTAGTAATGACACTTGACCTGCTCAAAAGTCCTCCTAAACCTTTTCCTAAACAGATTCTCTAAACAAGCCAACCTGTTTTCGTGTTTTTGCGCACTGAAGTAGGAAGTTGCAGAGTAAAATGAGGATGTCACATATTTATGAAACAGAGGTAATTAGTTGACCTGGGACAAGTACTGTATGCGATTGCGTTAGCTTACGACAGGAAGGTTGTTATGTAATTAATGTTGTTGGCAAGGCTGGATGGGATATAGGGCAGGGCAATTATTTTTGTTTCTGTTTTATCTGATTCAAACAGGCCTTATAATAAAACCTCTAAGAACCTCAACACCTCTGCCTCACTGCCTCACACCCTGTGACCCCCAGCACCTAAACAAGGTCAAGGACTAAACCTCCTCCTCACTACCTACCTGTTCAGTTACCTCATCCCAAACTCATTGCACATGGACACTTTCAAAGAAAAGCAGTTCTGTGTTCAGTTTACATGGTGCACTGTTCATGCACTGCCGTGCCCCTTCTGCACTGCATATGGTGCACTGTTCATGCACTGCCGTGCCCCTTCTGCACTGTGTGCTGTGCAGTATGGAGCACATTATCTATGTTGTAATACATTGTTTAGTAAATGCACTAATGAAGCTTCTCCTGGCTCAGGGAGATGCTGTTTCATCTTGGATGCATCCATGTGTACTGATGGCCCGAGAAAGACCTCAGTAATACTAGTTTAGTCTTTCTTAATTATCAATCTAACCATTTGATAATATATTAATAGATTCATTCACAAACAAATTTAGAAATGCATTACAATCACATGCTCCCAGAATTTACAAAACAGCTTTTAAATAACTAAGATATCATTGTAATACATTCCTAAATTTGATCCATTTGCAAATATATTATCATGATTTGTTTGGTGCAGTTCATCGGTAAGTAAGGAGCAGATCTTGCACTAAAGCATCACCAGGATCTCACAAATCTTGAAGTGGAGTGATAGGTTTGGAGCAGAACGCAGAGAAGTAATTTGCTTTGGGATTAAATGAGTAAGCTTTGTAAGGAGGGGTGAGCATCACAATTGTTTAAATGCAGCAGGCTGGTGCAGGAACTCCATGGTAGCAGTGGAGATTAATTGTAGCTCTGCTTTGTGTGTTTGGCTGTCTGTGGTGCTCTAAGAGAAAATGAGTGAAATGGGGGAGTATCACTGTGGCTGGGGTAATGCACTCCTCCTTAGCTCAGTGCCCTGGTGAAAGTCTTGGCAGCTGGATAGTGAAATTCTTCCGCAGTAAGATTGCGACACTGCTGCCGGTCGCCGGCGTGGGAGGGGGCGGCAGTCCAGCGATGCAGCTCGCGCAGTTTTGTGCCACCATACTAAAGTTTTTTTTAGAAGGTTGTAAACAACTTCCTTTTGGTGTTTCTGAAACACAGAATGTTTTAATTGTGTAAGAGGAGTGTGGGTTCCTGCTGTGGCAAAATGTCTGAAATGCTAAAAAAAAACAGCACTACATGATATAGATCTTCCTGCTGAAATCTTCCAGATTTAGCAGTTCCTGCCAAATCTCTGCTGTGCAACGCCTCCGTTAGCTTTTGTTATGTGGCATTTGGAGCCATGATGTCTGTAGGCCCTAAGGTGCCTGGGGGAGGCTTCTGCAGCCTATTGGATGTCATGAAAAGGGGGTGGGGCTGCGGGGGGTGTGCGGGGCTATCATCTCCTGCCAATAGGTGATTACCTGGCCGTTAGCAGACAGGCGCTGATTGGTCATTGGGTGACCAGCTTGTAGACACATGATAGATTACTGCAAAATGCTGATGGTCCTGTGTGGTGGAATGGTCTGATGCTGTGTGTCATCTAATGTTTGTACCCCTCTGTGTTTCTATGTTATTTACACCCTATAATGCAGTGTTTCTCAAACCCGTCCTTGGGGACCCCAGACAGTCCACATTTTTGCTCCCTTCCAGCTCCCGGTAAGTCCCCGAGGACCAGGCTGAGAAATACTGCTATAAGGTTTAAAGAAATATAAGATCATGAAAATCAAGGCACAGGTAAATAAGGAACAGGAATGGAAATAAGCATCTGCTGTGATCCTTTGTGTGCATGAAAGACAGGGAGCAGAACAGCTTTGTGTGGCTGTAGGCTGATGTCATCATACTTTTGTGTCTCACCTGATCTCACCTTCACCAAGAAGTCCCGCCTCCCCAAAGCCAAACAGACGAACAGAGACTCGCTCGCAGACCTGGAGCACATCCAAACCGGTGTACCCAGTGCCATGTATGTGTGCGGCTTTGTGGCGCAGACACTCCGCTTCAGTACCGCTAATTCGTTGTCTGTTGTCTTGGAAACCCCTGTCGCACATGATGTTCTGTGCGTCTTGCACTCAGCCGCTACAGAGCTTGATTGGGGGTTGTGGCATCTTACGGCGGTTTTCACACTGGAGCTGATGTCTCACTGGGGCTCTACACAGAAGCCAGTTCATGATAGCAATTATCAAGTCCGTAGACAGACAGAGGATTCTATTGTGCTGATTTTTCGCTTGTGGCACTGGTGGAGAATGCAGGGGAGGACCCGGGATCCGCCCACAGCGGTTGGACCCCAGACAGTCAATCAAGTGAATCGGAGTCTTCCATTGGTCAACCAGTCAAGTAGCCTTTCACACAGTGAAATCAAGGCTATGTCCAAACACAGGGGTTGTATCCTTAGTCTACAAAGGTCTAGCCATTGCAGGTTGCGTTATGCAAAGGTCAAACAGAAAGAGCTGTCAAATTGGATTGTCTGGCCTACGGATAATTTCCTATTAGTCACTAGCTGTTTCTGCCCTTACCCAGAAGTCACCAAATGCCGCGCCTACCGCCTGGCTGGGACATTACCTCTGTGCAAGGAATCTTGGGATATGTTGGGTTGCAAAGGATCTATTTTGTGGATCCTTTGTGACTTGACAAAATAGGATGCTTTTCTTGACTGCATTTGAAGGAGCCTGGGACGGCCTTGTCGTGACGTATTCGGTTTTTGAATGCAGCTTTAAAAGGATGCAGCATCTGAATTCGGGCACAGCCTAAGAAATCAATGTGATGAGATCAATGCAGAAGAGTTGAGTGGTTCAGGCAGGAAAGCACATTCCTCTGGGTTATGTCATAAATCTGCTTAATGCAAGCACCATAAACCTGTATCTAAGCCTGAATCTAAGGCCGGACCTTCTGGGTTGTTTTTTTAAACTTCTGCTGTACCGACAGTGCTGAATGCTAGCATACGGGCTTCAAGTTACCCTGTCAGTCAGGAGCTTCATGTGACCTTCCTCTGAGAGCTTATACAAGACACCACGAGCTTCAGAGTCACGTGGACAGGCCTCTTGGATCCAGAGCTGTGACTTCTCAAGGGGGGGCTTGGATATCAGGGCCCGAAGGGGGTGGCCAAGTAGGGGGGGCTTTGACAGACGTTCCGGAAGCCTGAGGGAAAGAGGCAGATGGCCTTACGAGCTGTGGTTTTCTGCATCCATGCCAGACAGTGTGTAACTGGGGCTTCCTCCAGTGATGACCTTTGACCCTCTATTTTCCCAACCGGTGAAAATGATTTGTTTCCAAGTTGCTCTCTAAAAAGTCCCTCCGGCTGTAAGCAGTCGGATAATTTTTTTTTGGGGGGGGGGGGTGGTTTGCGTTGACGTCAGATTCCAGCCATCCACTGCCCGAGGGCCCAGACAGAAGCTGGCGTTTCTAGAACTGTGTTTCTCAACCAAATCCTGGGGGACCCCCCAGCCAGTGCGCATTTTTGCTTCCTCCCAGCCTCCAACACACTGCTACCAGGCATTCAGTGTTCTTGTTTGTTTGGGTGAAACAGAAGCCGGGAGGGAGCCAGAACGTGAACTGGGTTAAGAAATATTGTTCAACATAAAAGCCAGGACATGACAGTGGCTAAAATGCTGACTTATTGGTTTTATTTACTTATGTAAAACATTGCTATTACAGACTTTCATTAGCTGTTATCTGTCACCAGGGTTAGGATTACCGGCCACAGAGTGGGTTATAACTCTGGTCCAAGCCTGCACTTCCCGAGCGACAAACGACAGCCCAAGCCAAGCAATTCGTCCAAATGCTGGTTTTATTCGGCACAATGCATATTACACACATGGAAGCATCTAACCATGGGCATTAACGAAGCAGATCAACCCTCTTATAAAAATAACAATACAAAATCCCATAGCATACAAACAACACTCTCTAGTATTTCCATATAAAAACAAAATAATACAATATTAAATGATGATAAACATTTTTCTGAAATTCATAATTCTTTAACACCTCAACCCTGTTCCTGATACATAAAATAAATACATTAGGTATTTTTAGAATAATTGCTCAAGCCAATCAACCTAGCCAAGTTTTTATTTGGGGAAAAACATCTCTATAGACAACATTTTCCAAAGACCTACACTGGCTTCTGAATATGTGTAATTAGAAAAAGGGGGATGCAAGACACTGAGAATATATATATTTTGACACTGACACATTAGGTTTATATGAGATGATGATATATCTATCTACAGATCTATACAAATGTATATAGACACATTTATAGATGGTATCTGCTCATATAATTGTTACGGAACTTCATTGCACTTCCTGTACAGGTCAAATGTATTTACTGTAAGCAAAATTCATTGAAACTGCAAAAAACACATGGCTGATTTCCAAATATTAAGAGCGCCGATTCTACTTAGCGCAGCACTCAACGAAAGTGGGGAAAGAAGAAGCGCCACACAGCTCGGACAGCATTTCCACAGCGGTCTGCATGCGTGTGGCCATCAGAGAGCCAGTGACATCAGAAATAAGGAAGACGTCACCATCAGAAACATCAGGAGGGTGGTCGGAAATAAGGAAGACGTCACCATCAGAAACATCAGGAGGGTGGTCGGAAATAAGGAAGACGTCACCAACAGAAACATCAGGAGGGTGGTCGGAAATAAGGAAGACGTCACCATCAGAAACATCAGGAGGGTGGTGGCATAATGTGTACATGCGAAATACTGCCAGATGTTACGACGCTTCAGACTTGGCTGTGCTTGTATATTCAATCAAAATTTAGACACTCGAAATAAAAGCCCTACACACGATACCCTAAGTGTTATTCCTTCAGTGCAATAATATCCACATGGACAAAAAAAAAATCGTACGGGGAAACAGAAGGGTTTAAATGGTTTAAAGTTGTCGCCGTCTCGATTTGCGGCGTTTACGTCTACCTGCATTCTAGGACGTCCATCTTTGGACGACGACCAAGTAACGCACCGACGGGCACCCGGGACACCCGGGACAGCTTCCACGGGTCCATCTCCTATTATTCCGGTCACCGTAGGAAGGAAATGAGAAAAGCAGCGACACACTCGAGCTTGCCTCTTCGTCATTGGCCAGCTCGTTTATGAGCCGCGGCAGCAAATCGCCCAAACGCCTCCGAGCCTCCGAGAACCACCAATGGGCTTCTCTGCTGATGGAGCAGTGCGCCAAAGACATCAGAGACAGGACGTAGGCAGAGAGTAGAGGGTAGGTCTATGTACACGATATGTAAATCCCAATCCCGCCGGCAATGCAGGCCTGCAGCAGTCCGAAACGGAGGGGGTGGTGTTACACGGCCCTGCTCCTCTCTGCCTTCAGATCTCCGTGAGGGTGAGCTTGTACACACCACCCAGCTCCTCCATGTGGATCTGGAAGGTGTCCTCATTAGAGTAATGCTTGATGATGTTATCATCCATATTCACCAGGATCCTACGGATAAATGTCGAGAAATCCGAGACATTAGACGGGACTGGTGCCACGGGCAATCTATGTAACACGCAACTGGATATTCACGCATGTTCCTATGTAAGTATGTATGTATACATGAGTGAAGGAATAACATTCTCACCCCTTTTTGCATTTTTTGTAGACTTTCCCGATCTTCTCCTGTGGCACTTCATATTTGTCAGATATCTGGGCAAAGAGAATCATGTCACACGCTGCAGCTTGACCGTAACTCAAAGGTCCCATGCACGAAACACAGGGGAAGCTGTCGCTAGACACTGCAATTAGTCTGCCGCTGTCAGAGCGGCCCAGAAGGCCTGCCGTCACGGCCCTGGCGGGCAGAGGTGCCTTGGAGGTGTTACCCTGCACTTTCGGTGCTGAACTCCAACCTTGAACTACAGGTCTTTACACAGGGAAGTTGCTTGTGGATGCAGGATTTAACACTGATCGATAACAGGGTGTGATATATACAGCGTATTGGGTATCTGATTCCTTATGCTGTGAGCCGTTTAATTGTCTAAGATAGTCGAGTGACACAGTATGTCCTACGCTGAAAAGTACAGCAGCTTACCGCCTCCAGCAGGCCTTTCAGTGTGGGGGTGTTCAGCATGAGGGCGTCAAACACCTCCTCCGTCTCCTTCCGCACGTACAGCAGGACTGGGGGGGGGGAATCAGACAGACCGTTTGTGAGGCACAGTTTGACGGAGGAACACACATTTACCAAAACGGCGCGTCCCAGAGTAACGTAGATGCGGCCTTTCGGTTACGATGCCCTGTGGGAGGCCAGCACATGAGTACGCGTTGCGAAACCATGTGTTCCCCCCACGCGATGGAAACGGGCCCAAGGAAAAGCAGCGACAGCTAAAATTACCAATTACACCGCTTTTTGGATCGGGGGGGGGGAGTTTCCACATGCTCTTCTGACCAGTAAGCTGTTGCAGCTGGAACCCTTTGGTTCTACAAAGCTTCCCACTGAGCTGCCCCTAGCTTCTGAGCCCAAGAAGGTGAAGTGTTTTGGGAGGCTGGAATGTGCAAGGTGGTGTCCTTCAGATCTGCCCCCTACACAAAGTCTCACGAGTTCTGGCTGAGAGCCCAGTTGTAGGTGAGCTTAAGCCAGTGAATAAATATCCCTCAGAGGTCTCTGGAGTAGCTTGGTGTAAAGAAGATGGAAATGTTCAATAGATCTTGCCAAAAGGTTAAAAGAACGACCCCTGTAACCAAATCATATAGGTAGGTGTGTGCGGGAAGGTTCTGGGGAGCATTAGAGGTGCACCTACCTTTCTTGGGCTCTTCCATCCTGGCCAGCTTGTTGGGAGGGGAGCCAAACTCTTCCTCACTTGAGTAGGGTAACCTCTTAATGGCGTTGCTGTAGGCAAGGACCCAGTACAGCTGGATTAGCACTTCTACTGGGTAAGGTCAGAAAATGCCTACCAGGATCATAGTCACAGAAACAAATACATGAAGATGAGACTCACCCTTCCTCTCCATCTTCTGCAGAGAACTGCGAGAAAGGAGACAAAGGAATGAGAAGGCGGTGCACAGCACTGAACTAAGGAGATCAATTAGAAGGTGAAACTGGTCGGGTTCCCTTTCAGCTTGTGACGCACGCAGGGACCCGCACCCTTCCTGATCTCAAACCCAGCTGGGTGACCTGTCAGGTTCCCTGGGTTCTGCATCCCAGCCCAAGTAGCCACACAAGGCCAAACTTGAGTTTAATATCGAAATTAAACGTCTTAAAACATCTTTCCTAGACAGATTTAATCTGGTCCATATATAAGACTGATCCAGTCTTATATAAAAAAAATTTGTTCGCACTTCAGTTATTGCTTTATTTATAGTCGTATATGATACATGTATCGCAGTCCTAATAGGCCTGCTTATCTCTGTTGTGGCAAATTAAAGCATAAAGCTAAAATCATAAAGGCCGGCCGACCAGCACGAAGCTAAGCGAGTTCAGTTCTTGACATTTTGGCGGCAGAGTCGAGGCCGCGAGGACATGTCAGATAGATAAGGACCCGTCACGTAACCGTCAGTCGGAAAACAGGACGAGCCTTCGCTACCGTCAGCCTCGGTAACGTGTGCGGAGAAGAGCCAGGCGTCTCCCCAGGGGAGACCAGGGTCTTTGGCTCCATGTACAGTGTATATCTCTGCAAATACCTGATGTTAGTCAGGGGGGGGTGGCACTAAACGCCTTCTCTGTGAAGTCACATGTTGGCTCAGTATCTAAACACCTCCCACAATGAATAATGTGGCCTAAGTGGGCTTCCATACAAGGACAGATTTTAAGCAAATTTGGAACAGTGAACAACCCACCCCAATTACACTATGTAACAAATTTTTATTTTTATTTTGTTCCTGGGTACAAAGTGTGTTTTCCTAACCTGTTATGGCTA
>JAODKM010000028.1:134738-146143 GCA_026780845.1 Petrocephalus sullivani
CCCCTGATCTGCCCCAAAGATCAAACAGCGTGTTCACAGCCGGGTAAAAACCCCCCCCAACTGCCCGCTGTGGGGAAACAAATGCATGAACCCCCCCCCCCCCCCCCGCCAGTACGGCTTGGAATGCTGATGAACGGAACGTACGACATTCCAAGGCAGAAACGACAGAGATGAACCTTCACACACACCTAAACAAAACACCAAAACAAAGGGTCCCTTTTAGTGCAGAGAGAGACGAGGAAATGATCGACATGCGTTAGAGAGGTGCATGGGCTGGGTCAACACCCGAGGATGTGCACGTGGCCTGGTGTGATCACACCCAGCGCTGGACTCGATGGGATCGACCTCGGAAAAAGTTCGGTACCTATTTCTACACTACACTACAGGATTTAGGCTGTCAGAAATATCAGCCCAGTATCGGCTGTTGGCTGTGATTTGGCACCAGCCACCCACATAAACAAAACAACGCAAACATCAGACCAACATTTCCGCAGCATTTATAGACAGATTGCAGATTACACTGCCCTACACCGGGTCAGAAAGCCCTGGTCGTGTCGTTCTCAATGTAGGAAACAATTCCGGGCGTCTGCTCCAAGGAGACAAGTTCAGGAGAAGAAAAGCCTTGTGCCGGTGATGGTTTCTTTGTGGCCGTCTCTGGGGCTCCACCACCAGCATTAACCACGTAGGACTCGTCTGAGTGTGGGAAACGACCAAATCCGCTCAGCCATGGCGGAAAACTGAACCCGGCGACGAGACTCCTACGCAAAAACGAGACACTGATTCATGCCGATTCACAGGGCATGAGCGAAGCTCACGGTGCTCAGCCGTAAGAGAAAGTCAGAGAGCACGGCCTGGCTGGCTGTCACCCACCACCCCCCCCCGTCTGCAAACCTTTTCTCTGACTCTTACCAAACACATGTCACTCATTTCGGGCTGTCAAGCTGACTCAAGGCTGTTTTTGCCCTCAAAGCTGAACTTACAGGTGTTTCCAAACCAGGCTGGGAAAGCGAGCTGGAGGTGGGGGTTGGTGACAAGATCAACTAACTGACTAACTAACTAACTAACATCTCTCTACCTGGTTATGAGTGTCATGTAAGTCTCAGCTAAAGTCACCAGTGGAAAACTATTATTCGCCTGGATGATAAACATTGATAAACATTTAGAGCAACAAACTTGTGTATATTTATTAATATTCTGCACATATTTATTCACCATTGCATTGCTGTTTCTTGTGCAATGTGCATGGCATAATCTGCATGGCTGTGGTGCATGGCAGGTGTGTGTATTGTCTATTTGTTCAAAACATTTTCTTGTTTGCACGATTGATTGTCAAAGGTGTGAATGATGAGCAGATGCCTTTCCTACTTGTATTTTTTTTACACCTTGGTTTACTTCATCCCAGGTTGCACGGTGGTTCCTGATAAACAACATTTCGTGGTAGCTATGTGGGGCTTTGCTTCCAAACGCTGGTGCTCTTGCACCATTACATGGTGAGGTGACAATAAGGAATCTTGAACTGTAAATCGACAAATCACAACGGGAGGGTTAAGGGCAAAAATCACACTGATTTCTCCACTTTTTAAACACTAGAGGGTTAGGGTCAGGTTAGGCTTCTCTAATTGGATGGCGTGCTGGAGGCTGCACCCGGCTACCCCGTCCAATGAGAGTCCTGCAAAGCACTGCTTAGCAGCTCCAGGGTAATGTGGGTTCTGAGACCAGAGGGCTCATAGAGATGCCAGAACCTGTCAGCACTTCTTATAGAACAAACACAAGAAGGTTCTTCCTGTATAGCAGCACTATAAGTGTTTTCCAGGTTTCGGGGCCCAGGGAACACGGGCTGAACATGGGAATTTGGGTGTTGTTAAAAGTTCTACCTGGAAAAAAACATCTGACAGTTTTAAACATGTAGAAGACCGCTCAAGACTCTGAACTGACTCTCGCTACTGTGACGTGATTGATTTTATAAGGAGTGGTAAAGAGGCCTTTTTATATTATGAAAAAAAGCATCTAAAATTATATTGGCCATTTCTGTTGGCCGGTATATAAACGCACATAGCAGCACAGCAGCGGGAGAGAATATTCTAGCATTTCCACTGTCGTTTGACACTCAGCCACACATGACTGAAACCACACATGACTGAACGCGCTGAAAGGCACCCATCCTCATTTCCCATTAAATCGTCGATAAATCGATAATGACGGTTAAATTGTATTAAATCAGAAAATCAAATTGTATGAAATCATGCCGGGGAGGGCAAGAACCACTTCAGTCCTTAAAATAATTCTCCAAAAACCACCTGCTCACAAGATCAGGATAAACACGAATGTCGGCGTGAGGCAGCCAAGAAGGATCAGGGCGGGGGGGGCGGGTGACTGGGGGGAGTGGGGCGGCTGAGCGAGACTGGGGCAGGCGTGTAGCGGCAGGTCGTGGTTTCAGTTGCCCAACAGGCGACGTGCCGTGATTACGCCTCTCCGCCACTTAGCCGCGGCCGTCGGACCTTCTGCCTCGCCGGGAGAAAAGGGAATTGTTCTTCTTTTTTTTGTGGCTGTTGTCATGCACCTTGCTGCACGTGTGGGTGTAGCACGATAAAGAATGGAGTTGTCAAGAGGGGATGGGAGTCCAACCCCACCACAAAAAGGCCTATTATGAAGACGCGCTAACCAGTCATCCGTCAACATAATCCGGCCGTTGGTTCTGGCAGTAGATGGGGGGGCGTATTTCCCTGCAATCAGATATGGAGACACGTGAAGTGCATCCATAACACTCAACGTTTACTTTGTCTCTTTTCTTGTCCCTCCGCATCTCCGCATGGCTCCCCTCACACACACCCGAGAATGTCGGAAGCCCCGGGGGCTTCATCCCACATCCTTGGCACCCCCCGCCCCTCTTGGACCTTCCGACCGCAGAGCAGAGGCAGGGTGATCCGTCAGCCCGGATGCCTTAACGCGGGAAGATGGGAAGTCAGGAGCAGAAAATCTGCTGTTGAACTTTTCAGCGAATGCTTGGGAGAAAAACTTGTTTTGAAGTCCGAACTACGGAATGCAAATTAAACAGCAAGTGGCCAATTAAAATTCCCACAAATGTGCATAGAAAGTCTATTAATTATCATTATCATTCAACTACTCATCCATGGTCGAGGGGCAATCGCACATCGCCAAGGAATTGTGTCGCCTATGAAGCCGCAGAGAGGATGAACTTTTAATCGAGCTTAGGTGTAACCGGAATGTTGTCTAGCTGCACGATCTTGAGGAAAACATCAGGGCAACTGATTCACCTTTGGCAGCCTGACAGCGGAGTTTCACTTGAGCTGGAGCCAAAGACGTGCGCCCGCGGGTGATGTGGCGGGCGGGCGTGCGAGCAAGCGAGCGAGAGCGGCAATGTCTCTCCGGACGTCCGCCTCCCTTGGATATGCCAGATCTCCCCATTTGCGTTCAGACACGCTTTTGACGCCCACTTAGAGCTCGGCCAGGAGTCCTCACCAGCACCCGCGTGACTGAAGCCGACTGGTTGGGAATGGAGCGGCCATGCGGAATGCCAGGGCGCCAACAGGAGCTGCAGTTGGACCTTAGAATTATACAACTTGTCCTTTAATGATTTGATGAAAATTCTTAACACAAATTCTACGAGACAAAACAAAATATCATATTTACTGATATCTTTTCATTACACTTTAATCCTAAGCAATTTACAGTACAGGGAAAGGTTACAATTTTTTGTGTGCTCTCTGGGGTTGAGAACCCATGACCTTTGCATTGTTAGTGCAACTTTTTCGGCAACAGCAGAGAGGGGGAGTCAGGATGATTCCAAGGGCCCCTGAGTGACAGGCCCTAAAAAAATTGCAACATAATTGGATTGGTCTGAGTTGGGTGCCCAATATCACTAGCTGTGCCCCTGCCACAGTATAATATACACGGGTACGTTTGCTGTCCTACAGTTTCGTTTTATGATACATGCGTGCAATGTGCAGAACTATTCCACTGTATTAAAGTAGAAAACCATACCTATTGAGAGGTACCCGGACGCCCAGCCTGTCTGCAGCCATAGCCATAAGTAAACACTGTGGCTTGTTCGACTGACAGAGCGGGAGGGGGAAAGCCACAAAGCCCCCACAGATAGATTTCTGTTGGCCGCCGGCTCAAGAGATCAGCAGACGAGCGAAGGCAGCCGGATGTGGAGACGCAGTGAAAGTTTGGCGGATTTCACCCTAGCTTTGCGTCGGAATGCGGGTTTCCAGTTAATCCATGTTGCTGCATCTTCTTCAGTGTGGAGTAAGTGTGCGATTGAGTGGACCTCCCCGCTTATTACAACTACTATCACTATCACTATGCCAGTAAGCTTCCTGGTGCAATTTGCACAACTCACACAACATAAATTAGGATGGACGATGAATCTGATAAAAAAATAATAATAATAATAATTAATGATTAAGAGAAAAAAAAAATCCCAGGGCATTTTTCTCAATTTCCATAAATTGGTTTTGTATGATGATGTCGTCTGCATCCTCGAGATCAGCCAATCACATATGTAGCACAATAAGCAGTGGGTGGGGATTGCTGTGTGCAGTCGATCGCTACCACCAATAGGAATCGGTTATAGGAATAGCAAACACTGGGGAAGTGTAACACCATCTGCCGTGATTTCTGAGCATTTCTGGCCTGGCTGTGGTAGCGGGACATAGAGAGAAGCAGGTTCATTCAGTCCAGAAACAGAACCACTGCCTGACACCTCTGGCCAGAATCCACCCCTTGCTGATTTACATCTGTCAAACCTGCCAAAGCCCAAACCTGATCCACAGGTATGGCCCATCCCTGGCTCCGGAGATCGAAATCAGTGCTCCACAATAGGAAGGGCCCGGTGCAACTGCCAGTAGCGGGTGGAGCTCACCTGGGGTAGCGCAGGGCTTTTGGAGGAGCGGGGTTTTATGGAACTGCTCGCCCCCACACCCTCCACCCTCAGCCAAGGGCTAAGTTGCGCCATCCAAAGTGGACTCCCTTCCTAAGAGAAGAGACCTTTCACAGAGCCGGATCATTACGAAGAATTCCGAAGAAGTGATAAAAGTGGGTGGGTAGCACTGGTGCCACAACCCCGCTAAAACATATAGCCACGTAGGGAAGAAAATTTTAATGGACCGTATAGAACCAGGGTCCAAAGGGTTAAACACAGGATGAGACGCAACTGAAAGCTGGGATCGGCAGTGACACAACATTAAATAATACAAAAAAACAAAGAATGTTTTTTATAACAGGTTTGTACAACTTAAAACGTCAATTCCAGGACGATTGCGTCACACTTATTCAATTTTTTTTATGTGCTTTTATAAGTCATGCACAGCAACAATTTCGTAAGCAGTACCCAGAGTCCGCCACAAGAGGGCATAACACATCCACACTATGCCATTCCCCATAAGTATTACATCATTAAGAAACCGGTGGGTGGGACCGGAAATATGTGGAAGTGTACTTTTTTTATACATGTATAATTTTTTTCAACCTGAGGAGGATAAATGCAGCTAAGGAACGTTCTCATCCCGAATGCCTTCGGGAACATCTACGCGTGTTAAGATGGAAAACCCACCTTTTCACCTACTTTCTTATATTACATTTCTGTTGTCCCGCAACGTGTCCCGGTTGGCGGCAGTCCAACTCTGCTTGTACTGTAAATATACACGGCTGCTCAAATAATGCGCTTGCATGTGCCAATAAATTTAGTAATCCACACAATAAATATAAAGCAACTTTATTAAATCAAGTAAAAAAACTTTATTTGTCCCCGAGGGGCAATTTGAGGCACGTAGAGCAGTGTTACACAGGCACAGAACCAGACATTAAAGAAATAAAAAAGTAGAATACAAAGTAATAGTAATAATAATAATAAAGCAATAAAATTGAGAGTGTTTATTGAGAGTAATCCCTCAGCATTTCGACGCCGTTTTCGCTGGGTTTCAGTGCAACTCGGCAGCGTTCGATGCATCTCCCAGAAGTTTCTGCTGCATCTGGGCATACGAGCCAGCATGCCAACTATCCTACACGAAATCGCCGAACGGTACCCAGATAGTCGTTAGATGACGTCGCGCATTTTGCATATTGGTGACGTCATCACGTAGCGTGCACGTTCACTCAAACCACCGCGCTGTGCTCGCTTTTCTCCTACTCTGCACCTAATACTCATATAGACTACTTTATTTTAACACGGCACATTTATCATATATTCTATTTATGTTCATTTATATTATTTACCACTGTACCGGAAAACTCACAGGCTATTAATATACACAGAAAACCATTTAATTGCAGTTACCTTTTAAACTATGAGCATGTTTTCCAGAAAAATGTGTATTTGCAAGAGAATAAAGCCTGGCCGATGTAGCAAAGGCACAGGAAATGTTATTAACTGTTAATAATAAATGGGTAGGAAAAAATTAGTAGAAATGTTTCTGATTAGTCAGTCGATCTGACTGCAGGCACTAGCGCAGACCATTCATTTTCACGTGTCTGTCTGTCAGAGAGATCAGCTCCGCAGCTGGACTGCCCCGGGGCCGGTGTTCTGACGAACCACGCTACCTATGGAAGACGTTCAGAGCGAGCACAGCCTTACGGTAGCTTTCGTCCTTAAGGTAGCACTGATCGATAGACATAAATGTCGGTTCGCGCTACGGTAGCATGTTTCGACATTAAGGCAGCACAACTCGGCAGGACACCGGGCGCAGTAGCGACGTTGTACAGAACGTAGCTAAGGTTTGTTGGAAATGTCGCTAGGCGCTTTTTGAAAAATAAGTCGCTAAAGGGGTCTGAAAAGTCGCTAAGTTGACGACACTGATGCGAGCCCGACACCGCCATGCTTGATTACAGGTTACACAGTTAGGCAGTCTGCACACCCTGCGGCGGTGGACACGGTAACATGTGATTCCATTGGGGCCAAAGGGGGGGGGACGCGTCGTGGGAATAAAGCACATATACGGGCTGTTTCTCATGTGACTGCCGGCTCAGCTGACACAGGCACGAGCGACGCGTAATTCTGCTGGAAGGCGGCTCTATAAAATCAATCATCAGCATTTAAACCGGATCTAAAGAAAACAATTTTCTGCAACATTGAAGCTGAATTCAAACTGGTGACATCTGTAAAATCTAAAAAATGGTTTAAATCGGGTTATCCCTGGTATTTCACACAATTAAGAAATATGAAATTAATATTTAAGACAGAACAACACGTGTCAATAACAATAACTGTGAAAGCAGTTTTTCAGTACTCTTATACAGTATCCATTATTAATTTAGACTGAAAATGCAGATGCTGTTTTAGATCTTTAGTTTTTGTCTGGCTTCAATGGGGCTTTTAGCAGTGTGTCCGCTGTGTATTGTTACTAGCATCATACAAATAAAATGAGGTGATCTTGCAGTCCATCAGAGGCGTGTTTGTGCCCTGCGATGGACTGGCACGTTGTAAATGATATATCCTGATATGCCCCTGATGCATCCCCGCCTGAGGCCATCTGCTACCTGCATTGCCCTCGCTTTCTGTCAGAGAAATCCTTCCCTTTGTTTGCCCACCCACTCCACAATAATTATTTTTTTTTGTGCTGTGATCTGGCTACTTTCAGCCTTTTTTTCAGTGCATGTCATGAATAATTGATCAGAACCAACGGCTTCCCAGCTATGGTTTTATAGGAACCGGACGGTGTTAGTGATGCACAGAGGAGCGCGTTTCCGTCTGCATTAAGGACTATGCTAATTAGGTCGGTTAGTGAAATAGTGCAAGCATCTCCAAAAGTAAACTACAGAAGCCTCTGAAATAACACATGTGTTACACTGTAAATTGAGATGTCAGCAGGACTTCAGATTCAGGACATGTTACAGCTGTCGTCGTAAGACGTTTCCTGTGCAGTGACGGGTAATGCGTTCGGATGCAGGACCTAGACTAGCCACAGCAGGGCGCCACTCCGCAAGGTGTGAAACCAAACCGGAAGCTATACATGAAAAAATTAGTATGACCTGGCAAATAGAAGAATCTCCTATATTGATTGAATTATCTTAAATAATTCTTCAGGGAGGAACTTCTGTGTAGGTGCACCCTTCTTTGTGCGTGGGCATGCGTGTGGGTCCGCGCGCGCCCGAAGAGGATCCGTGACGCGCCCGGCTGCCCTGCATCGCTAATCTCGGACGCCCACAATCACTAAGGGAGAGTAGCCCCCCCCAGCTCACTGCGTCATGTGACCGTTTTTTAAAGGACAGTGAAAACGTGCATCTCTGAGATCATCCAATAAAGAGGGTAGTTTAATTCTCTAACAGGAGAGCCTTCCTTTGGCTTGTTAATGTGTAAAGGTCATATTAACTTTAATCGCAGTGCTTTCTGTGTGGTGTGGCCCCAGTGCACATGATGTTCTTCAGGCCCAAAGCTAAGGCCAGTGTTCTTATGCAAATAGCTCCCTGTACAGGCACTTGTCTATGGAAATCAGAAACAGTCCGCAGCAGCCATTCTGCCCATCACAAAAGGGGCCCTGTTTGAAATGAGACCAGTCCTTGGTTCCTCAAATCCTATATTCTTTTCACATTTAAGAGGTTGTATGAGAGTGGGGTGCAGTATTGTGTTTAGAACTTAAAAATAATAATAAAAAAAAAATAAATAACCTGGATGATTCTAATAAACCCGTGCAAACACTCATGAATATTTGAATCTGTTTTTCTCATCCCTGTGCTTAATGAATAAGTGCTAAAACATTCAACTGCTCTTTGCTTCTGTTCTTTTATGGTTTTCTGTTTCCCTTTTTCTCCTTTTCTTTTTTCACCCACTTTTTTTGACCATCGACAGACGGTATATCTATCGTCTTTACCACGAACACTGTCACTTACACAATGTCAGTTCGCTTCCTGCTTGGTTCCTGAACTCCCAGGATGTTGTTTGTGATGCTGAAAAGGGCAGGGGCTTCCCGGCAGCAACACTGTCCCCCACAGGCCACACGCTCACCAGCGATGCACCCCCAAGGCCCACATAGCTGGCAGTAGTAGCCAGGGACAGAAAATATGGAACAGCAGTAATATCTGCTGTTTTATTCCATCTAACTCTGCCAACTTTGAAGCCCATAAGAACCCAGACTAACATCAATTACATACATATATGTTTTACCTTAATAAAGTTTTGCTTTGGTAAATGTCTATCTTAAGAAACGGCCAAGGAAGTAATCCAAGCTACAAGGTATGTAAACAGCGTTCTGTACAGTAATGGTTACTGCTACTGTTGAACAGCTGTGTGCTTTTGTACTGCGTATCTGTATCTATCTCCTGAAAATTCAGGAGAGACAGATCAGTGCGATTCCCCCCACTTCAGATATCGGCGTGTTGGTAGCCATGGAAACGGCCACACTTTGTTGCTCAGGGAAACTGGCGCGTTCGCTGCCTGTCCGAGATGCTCGTTATCGCTGGTGCCGCTATTAACAAGGCGACGCTGTCGCACAGAAGAATACCGACTCGATCACAATGGGCCACAAGAGATGGCCTCGATCGGAATGAATGTCTCTCCTCAGACTGACGGACGTGCCCGAGTTTGTCTCTGCGTCAGACTGACGGTGGCGCCCGAGTTTGTCTCTGCGTCAGACTCCTCTCCTCTGCTTCCCATTTCCGTCGGTTGTTGACCAATCAGTGCTCTCATTGGTTGTACAGCCCCACTCTGAATCACGGCTTTACTGGCAGGTGTCTGTCCCCCCCCCCTCTCTCAGCCTCCCCCAAGGCCCTGCTCTTCAACAAGCCAGCAGTTCCGGAATCTTGCTGGGTCTGAAGTCAGGCCCGGGCAAGATCCGGCACCTCAGTGACTCAGCTGAATCCTCAGGGAGATCCCCCCCCCCATCTTCCTTCCTTCTTTCCTGAGGGTGTCCAGTCATCAGGTGTTGTCAGGAAAGACCCCATTGGCCAAGAGCCCCTCAAAGCCAATGTTCACGTCACACAGGTCTCTTCTTGCATGTTCTTCCCACCTGACGCTTGCATGTGACGCTCCCTCTTGGTTCTTGTTGGTGAGATTATTCACCTGACCGGGCGACTCTCGCTGCATCTCCATGGAGAACCTGAAACCGGATAAAGGGACGCCATAGTGAGACAGGCTGAGTTTCGCCTCCACTTGTCTGGTCCGATGCATAATCTGCATCTAACTCTCCCCAGCAGCCAGATCACCTGACCTAGCAGCGAATCAGGAGTCTGTAACATGTAAAAGACAAATGTATTTCAGACCTGTGCTTTCGATATTCATTTTTCTCTGTAAACAAAGACGATTTTTTTAAGTACTGAGAAAATTCACATTATAAAATAATGATAGGCTCTCAGTTTCCCAGGAGCTATGGATCAGCTTGGCACCCTCCGGTGGATAAGGTTGTCACTGCTCACTGCTGCCGCCCTTGTGGTGGGATCATGATATTGCTGCCACAGCATTTTATTTAACTGTGTGGGCCTTTATAGCTTGGCAGCTTCTCTGCTCTCTGAATGGCAGCCTGCCACCTCAGTGGCAAGCTTGGCACCTCCGCGTGGGTGGGGGGCGGGGGGAGGGGGTCTAACTGGCCTGCTTCAGATGTGGCAGTTATGATCAGTGGCCTCAACAAACAAGTCGCCTCCCTTCCTCGCTACCAGATGACCTCATGGGGCCGTGAGTCACAGCCGCCGCCCGGCAGCCAGTCCTGGTGTTTACCCGGCACACAATCTCCATGACGATCAGCCACATACGCCTCTTTGTTGGGTTCAGGCATCCTAGTCTGAGCTACAGGGCATGGCAGGGGTCAGAGCTAAACTCGGAATCCTCAGCGTTTCCTTGGGGATGAACCCAATACATCTGTGTGCTGTGTGCCGGCATCCTCGTCTAAGCTGTGAGGCAGGGTGTCAGGGCTAGACCCAGAATGCCCTGAGGTCTTCCCCTCAACACAGCCACAATCCATGTGGCGAACCCCTCAACGGCTACATTTACGCATCTCTGCCTAAGCAACCTGGAAACCAGTGTCAGTTTCTGAATAATGCCCTATGTTCCTGCTTGACACTTCAAGGGCAGTGGTTATTAGGGGCTTTAAAATGTTTCCACCTTAGTTACTCCAAGTCCCGAGAACAACATATTTTGGTTCACTTATGCAAATATTAATCGCTGTATGCGGTTAGGGTCCATTTGAGACCATCAGGTAGTTTTGCAATTCATGTGTGGAGGTACCAACCACGTTTTAATTTAGATATTAAGTAATGTCTGGTTCTCTGTCTGGAAAGGGCCTGCTATGGGGAGACCGAAAAATGGAAATCAGGAGCATCACTACAGATTTACAAAGGTTGTGGGGGGGGGGGGGGGGGGCTTGGCCCTTATTATGGGGCGGGGGGTGGGGGTTTGAAAAATAATGGAAAAACACTAAGGGCCCCCTGAAGCAGCCCTAGGGGCATTCCTCCTGGAA
>JAODKM010000028.1:155655-186533 GCA_026780845.1 Petrocephalus sullivani
CCTGCGATCTCGGAGCGGGCGGCGCGTGCCGTCCGTCTCGCGCTGCCCCCCCCCCCGGCCGCGCAGAGCGATCTCCAAGAAGGAGACACCCCCCCCCCCCCCCCCCCCCCGAAGGCAGACACGTGTCGATACATCAATCACCAGCAGGAGCTTAGCAACAGATTCAACGTGAGCGAGAAGCACCAATCGCCGACCGGAGCTGCCGATGCAATCCCAAAGCCTCCGCTAAAGCTGTACGCCAGGGTCTCCTTGCAGCAGGTGCGTCCCCCTCCCCTGAGCTTCCACTGGGAGAGCTGGGAAGGCAGATCCTGGCTGGAGATGTGGGCACTGGATCAGAGCTATGGAGATCTTCTCAGGTAGAGTCCTCAGGCTCCTTCTCCCAGAAGGACTGGCTGCTTCACACGGCTCCAGAACATTAAACCAAATCACGTGTCTCTCCTGGGTGAAGTGGAGGGTTATATAAGCCTATGATGCTGGCTGAAAAATATTTTCTAGAACCTTCAGATTAATATTATGGGCTCCAGTGGGAGGTGGCTTGCTTGTAAGGGTTGGGGACCGAGGTCAGAGGTCACATCCAGTCAGATGACCTCAGAGCGGGCAAGGAGATGTGGCGATATGGTGGTCAGAAGGGAAAGGGGGGGGAGGGCAGAGGAGAGCTGCAAAGCAGGGGAGATGGAGGAGATGGAGGAGACCGTGCTCACCTTGGTGAAGGTCGGGAGGACGCATCATGTCCACCCTGCGCACGCTCAAGCTGACGGGAGCTCTTTATGTGCCCCTCTTAAAGTGACGTCTGCTCCGACAAGAATCACACACTTAGCAGGCGGAGTGAACTAATTATTTATCCAGCCAATGACAGACCGTCTCCCGGTGTGCTGGGGATTAACCTCTGCACTGTGGCTGAACATCCAACACGGGCCCACACACACCCCAGCACGCCAAAGGCAGCCTCCCAGCTACCCGCAGTGGGCAATGTCCAAAGCAGAGCAGCAGCGCACGCACTGCACATTACATCATCCTGATTCACCCCCCCGCCAGTTTCATCCTGAGCACACGCCGGAGACACTGCAGCTTCACCCTCACGTGGGCCGCGATGCGCGACTCACCGCAGAAGACGGGTGGTGGAGAGGGAGCAGGAGCAAACAAAGGAGTGGAAGACGGGACCGGGTCTGGAATTCGACCCCGTAGGAATTAACCTAACGATCATGGCACTGGGCAGCATATGGGAGGATGCTTTATATGTCAGTCTCGTTCCATGTCGCTGGTAGAGGTTGAGTTTAGAGCACTTTAATTAGCTTTAATTACAGCTGCACAAATCTGTGGGCTGAATCACAGAGGTCTAATTGCAGGACCCCCCCCCCCAAACCTGGACGTGGAGGAGAATCACCAGGCTCCCTCACACTGGCTCATGCAGTCATGCCATGCGATTGTGTGGCCCTTCTCTGTCTGACAGCCATCTGCCAATCAGAGATGTAATGTCTGTAATAGATCGGCAGGGTCTGGGAACTCATGGGCGGCTCCCTGATTACCTGTGCTGAGCATCGGTTATGAGCCCCACCCCTGCTGCGATCAGCCTTGCCTCAGCAACAGCGCTCTGCGGCAGCAATGTCAGTCTCCTGCGTCCCTCCTGGCAGAGGCTTTCTGCGTCCCTCCTGGCAGTGGCTTCCTGCGTCCCTCCTGACAGTGGCTTCCTGTGTCCCTCCTGACAGTGGCCACCTGTGACCCTCCTGACAGTGGCTTCCTGCGTCCCTCCTGACAGTGGCTTGGCTTCCTATGTCCCTCCTGGCAGTGGCATCCTGCGTCTCTCCTGGCAGTGGCTTCCTGCGTCCCTCCTGGTAGTGGCTTCCTGCGTCCCTCCTGGCAGTGGCATCCTGCGTCCCTCCTGGCAGTGGCTTCCTGCGTCCCTTCTGGCAGTGGCTTCCTGCGTCCCTCCTGACAGTGGCATCCTGCGTCCCTCCTGGCAGTGGCTTCCTGCGTCCCTTCTGACAGTGGCATCCTGCGTCCCTCCTGACAGTGGCATCCTGCGTCCCTCCTGGCAGGGGCTTCCTGCGTCCCTCCTGGTAGTGGCTTCCTGCGTCCCTCCTGACAGTGGCTTCCTGTGTCCCTCCTGGCAGTGGCTTCCTGGAGGGCGCTGCAGTTTGCTGCTCAGACGAGGCTCTTGATTTGGCAGGAGTCCAAGAGGCTGATGTCATGCAATTGGAGGCCACCCAGGCTTGCAGGGGACGCTGGGGGTGTCTAGGGGTGTGCCCATTTGTGTGTGTGTGTGTGCAGGGGGGGGGGGTCAAGGAAGGGAGGAGGGAAGGAACAAATGAAAGAAAAAGAGGCGTGTCCTAGTCATGCTGGCATTCTGCTCATGCTAATGCTAATGCTAGTCTCCCCTGTAGGGAGAGGACAGCGGAAAGCATGCATTATTGATCACGCCCGCTTCATTCCTGTCTGCGACGGCTGCACCAGTCAGCCAACACAGAATCAATAGATGTTTTGTGGCTAGATGTCCTTTCAGGTCACAAATACATACTTTGTTACTTCCTGGTGAGAGCCTTCTTTGATCTGCGATGCCTTCGCTGTACGCAATAATTAGACAGCCGTATGGAGAGTCACGCTGAAGGCTCGGCAGATCCCATCATGGCTGAGCAGGGTGGCGAGAAGCTGCCCGTGCCTGTAGCATCTGGCCTGTAGTTGGAGAGTAGAACGTCAGGTTGGGGAGCCATCAGCGTGCTTTTGGGCACATTGACTCCCCACCATGTTTCTGCCCCAACCTGCCCTCATCCGCCTTCCTGTGACCCTTTCCCGCCGGCTAGCACGCACACATTCTTCATCAACCACATCATTAAAGGCCACATTGATCTGCCACTGGTGACCCACCATCTAAGGTCATGTCTAGAGCTTAGAACATATTCACCAGAACAATGGGTAACAAAACAGAACGACTGCATTATAACTGTGATAATGCAATCTTCACAAATGAATGAATTTCCTATTAAATTTAATATAAAGAAATTTGAATTATTAAAGACTGGAGAGGATAGTGATTTATGTAATTTTTAAACCTAATTTTGTAACTTATAACCTAGTTTTATAACCTAAGTCATAGTCTTCCTCAGATCTAGAACACAAATTAAAAAAATACTGTTTTAAACACTAATTAGACTTTTGACTTTTGTTTGGCTTAAATGTAGGGGAGATCTTGAAATTTGAATTTGAATTTTTAAATGAGCCAGTTACTATGAGAACCCAATTTTCCACCTAGGCCATACAACCAGATAGGTCAGTTTGATGCCCCCCTGCCCTACTGCTACCTCCTCATTCCTTAGCTGCCACCATGGATTTTAGGGTGTAACCCCCCCTCCCCCGCCCCCCCAGGATGGGAGTCTAGTGGTTCTCTCAGACATAATGCTGCACGTGGTTTACTGGGCTGAAGGTAATGAACAGGAAGAAGAGAAAAGAGCCCAAATTCTTCTGATAGCTTCCTCTTCCAGTAGAGGATTGTGGGTAGGGGACATTCCTCCAGAGCAGGATGTCATGGCTTCAAGCTTGATGTGACCTTGCTTAAGTAATGTTACGCAAGCTTCTGAAATGGGTCATTAAGTGAGTATTACAAAAAAAAAATGCTGTTGGGATGTTTGTTGGTATTGCTCGAGTCGGTCGGTCTGGTACAAGGTGACGTTGTCCTCTTACTGGTATCAGATACCGGAAAAAAGCAACCCGTGATTATATCTCACAACAAACTGAGGGTGAAGCAGATAAGAAAACCTCCCTTAACACCTGCCCAGGGTTCATATTTGAAATATTTTACAACTACTGTTTATTCATATACTGATTTATTTTTATTTCTATATATCACCCTCTCCAACACAGCTACCACTAAAATCTTAACCGTAAGTCTAACAAATAACTTATACATTAACAGGAAACACATTAGGGACATTGTCAAGCACAGTCAACTAATAATTCAAGCATAATTAAAGCTAAGGTTGTGGTGGATTGTGGAACAATGGTCTGTCACGGAGAAGGGAATGAGGAACAGGGCAGCCAGATTTAATCATCTTCTGGCTTCATTATAGAACAGGGCCAAGGCCCTATCCGGAATGATGTCCATCCATCCATCCATCCATCTTCTAACTGCTTGTCCTACACAGGGTTGTGGGGTCATAGAAACTCTAATGATAAATCAGTAATACTGCACACATACAGGAGCTTTGCTGCAGCCTTCCTCCCTGATCACTCCTCCCATCCATCTTTCCATTTCAACTTCCACCCTGCCTTCCACCCCTTTTCCTCCCATACTTCCTACCTTCATCCAATCTTTCCACCCATCTTCCCTCCTTCCTTTGTTCATCCGTCATCCTTTCTTCCCCTCTTCCTTTCTCTCACAAGCTCTCCTAGCCACCCAGCAGAACCTCTTTAACTACACCTTTAATTAACAGGCTCAGTTAGTCCAATCCGCACTAATTGAAGAGGCATAGATTTTAGCTCCATAAAAGCTGCAGTTATTCCTGCAATGTCTTGCCAGAAAGGGTCCTAAAATGTTTAGCTCAGTGTGTAGCCTTCAGGTTTTTACACGCCGCGTAGTGCCCCTATTTATAGTCTGCCTAGGAACTGAAGATGAGAATCCTTCCGAGTTCTCTGTCTGAAGAGGTCGCTTGAAGTTTTAGTTTTGACCCACTTAAAGCCAAGAGAATGGGGGACAAAGATTCCGGCTCCAGCGCAGAGGTCACCTGGTGTCACGCGGCTGTTTCTGGGAAGCGTCTCTGGTTTCCGTTTCACAAAATTCCCGCTTTAAAATGCTGGTCAGGGTGGAAACACGAAAACCATCACCGCCCAGCAAATCACAGGCTTTGTTCCTCAAAACACTTCAGCACTTAATCCGCTGGCTTCTCCGACATGTTACGAAGACGCGTAGCGGCAAAGAGGGGCGTGAGGTCATAATTCTCCCTGTTCACTTCCTTTAGCCCTGGTATTTCAGTAATAATGCTTTGCATGGATTGAGATGTATTTATGGTAAATATGGCCTTGAGTTTAGCTCCAAAGCCAACAAACTCTGCTTGACAACCTGTGTTTGTTTTTACAAACCCAACAAGCCAGCTGCAACAGTCTCGTTCCCGCTGGTTTTAGCATCATTTTTGGGTCTGCTGTTCTTCCCACGGCTCAGCAAGAAATCCGGGTAGGTGATACCGGCCCCTGGACCGGGATAAGTGAGTATAAGATGTGGCAATAATGATAATCATGATAATCACAGCAGGCGTTTCCTCACACCTCTGCAGCTGGGTCTTTGAATCCCGCCTTTGCTGCGTGTGTGCAGTTTGCATGTTCTCCATGTGCTACGTCCTGCTAGTCCACTTCCAGTCCCAGCCCCAGTCCCAGCCCCAGCCCCAGTCCCAGTCCCAATCCCAGTCCCAGTCCAAAGCCTAATGCAGACTTACTGGCTTCTCTAATTTGCCCGTATGTTATGACTGTGCATGTGTCCTGTGATGGACTGGCATCCCTGTGCCCTCTGTTTCTTGGGACAGGTTCCTCTGGCAATCCGGACCAGGATAAGTGTTTGGAAGATGACGGATGGATGGAGGGATGGATACTAATAATAATGCAACTATAATAATCTGTACCTAGCAGATGTATAAAAAGGTTGTTTTCACAGTTAAAGCTCCCTGCAGTTTGTTATTAATTTTCAGACTTCCTTCTGTTTCTGTGTTTGCCAAAACCAAGTAATAATATTTACCACATTTTTATTGCCATAAAAATTTGCAGGCCTGTCAGGGAGAGTCTGGAGTCTGAAGTGGTGGGCTATCAGTCTGAGATGGCGAGATATTCTCAGCGTGCCTCTGAAGTAAAAACAATGACCCCCCCCCCACCCCACAATCGTCTGCTGCTCGGTCGTCATGTGTTTTTTTGTTTTGTTCCCCATTTGCTGCCGTGGAGGTTGTGAAATTGCAGAGGAACGGGGAGAATGTTTTTTTGGTCTGCCTGCCAAAGCAAACTGAGGCGGCCTGACACAGGACAGGGAAATGGGCCCCGTGTGCACTTACTCGCATGAGAATAATCTCTGCAGATGGCACATCATTTTTCTTTGAGTACTATGAATAATATATGAAGCAAATATGCTACTGAATGTCCTTATACTGGTCTTTTATGTAACCTTAATGGTGTGTGTGTGTGTGTGTGTGTGGGGGGGGGGGGGGCTGCATTGTGGGGACATTTGTGACACACACCTGGTATTTTGATGTTGTGGCCACCTTCTAGGTGCCCACAAAGGGAAAATTGATTTTATAAAAATCAAAAAACTAAAATCTAAAATAATTTTGTTTGGTTACTTATGGTTAAGGTTAGGGCTGGGTAGGGGTTACGGGTGTCATAGCTGGGATTCAGGTTGTACCCACATAAATGAAAGGAGGTGAATTGGCCCAATGGTCCGGAAGTGTGTGTGAATGCTGTATGTGTCCTGTGTTGGTACCCTGTCCTGGGATGTCCCCTGCTTTGCGCCCATACTTTATGGGACAGGCTCCGGAGCCCCGCAACCCTGCATAGGGTATGGGAGATGGATGGATGAGTGGATATTTATGTGTGACCCCTCGACACACAGAAAAGTGAATGCCCGGCCATCAGTCACCTTACTGACACATGCCCCCGCATCACGTACACTGATTTGTATGTAATACGTACATAATTTAGGTGTGCTTTATGGACTAATGGATCACACCGCTGGCAGAGATCCAGCGTCATCGATTTGTACCGCCCTCTGCACTCGCTATGCGTCTATGATGCCAATCTAATTGTTCCTGTTCTGACAAGAAGAACTCCTACCCTGATCCTAAAGCAGCCGACTGGAGGCATGCACATGGGCAGCGTGCGGTATTGTGGTTTGCTGTGGCATCTTATGGCATGCTGTAGTGTACTGTGGCGTGCTGTGGTGTGTTTGGTGTGCTGTGGCTTGCTGTGGCGTGCTGTGGCGTGTTATGGCGTGCTGTGACGTGTTATGGCGTGCTGTGGTATGATATGGTGTGCTGTAGTGTGCTATGACGTGCTGTGGTGTGCTATGGTGTGATATGGTGTGGAAGTGTTCTCTCACCCAAGACGTCCTTGTAAGACATTGGGTGTCAGCCATTAATTAATCACCTGTTCTGATTGAGAAACGGGACAAGAATGATAATTAGCTAAGGGTTAGCACGATGGTAAATTGGGCAGTCATGTTGTAGTCCAGGCTCCAGTATGATCGGTAAAGGTCTGTTATTTTCCATCCATCCATCCGTCTCCCAGCCGCTTATCCTCATCAGGGTCGTAGCTGGGGAATATAGTGACACTTTTCTGCTAGACATTTGTGCTTGGTGAACAGAATGTATTACATTAGAGCGGACAAGACCATTTTAAGATGGGGGGGGGGGGGGGTATGGGGCCAAAGTGAGTAAAAGGAAGTCTTTGAGCAAATAGCTTAGCACTATGTTAGCTAGTCCCCTTCCCCCGTGATCCCAAATGTAAAGACCTCAGTCAGGAGGGAAATGGCTATTGATTAATACCCAGGTGCGAGGCCGGGGATCACATCCGGGGGGGTCGATCCACAATGAACACTGCTGTCTGCCCAGTAGCAAGAGGGAAAAAATTAATATGAAATATCTATATATACACAAATACTGCACGCAATTATACACCATGTCAGGTTTTCACAATTCTCTGATAGTATTTCTCCATTTGGGACTTTTCAAGCCCACTTTTCTGGAAATAAACCTTGTCTGAGGAGTAATTAGCAATTTAGCCCGTGGTAATCACAATATAGGCTTCATCTTACACCTTTAAAGCTGAAGTGACATGAGTGTGTAATAGTGTCATAAAGGGTGCGAGTCTGCAGACTTCCTGTCTGGCTGGAGCAGGATGTGGAGGTGCTGCTCACATGCTGCCTGGGGACATGGCCGCAGAGAACGCAGAAAACGCAGCGACGCACCAGGAGCTTTCCTGCACAAGTGGCTACATGCCTGTGCCTGCACCCCGCCGATAAAGCAGCAGGGAACCAATCCTGCTTTCGGAGGAGGTCGGTAATAAAAATGACCACTTTTACTCTGCTCACCTGTTTTGGTGAACTGATAACTCTGGCATGCCCACAGTGTTAATGACTGCGTGGGAATGGCTTGCTGTGGTCATGTTGATTAGATAGTTATTTAGTTAGATGGATGGACATTTGGATGGTTGGATTATTGAAGAACAATTTCCCAGACTCACTCAGTCCACTGGATATGTTTTCAAGTGTAGTTTTGGAAATTCAGCTCAGGAAAAAATTAAGAGACCACAGCACAATAAATAAATAATAATAAAAAAAAAAAATATATATATATATATATACACAGCAGTAGCCTACACAAGAACAATGTGAAGCAGGACACACTGGGAATGACCAGAAACCAGCGAAGAAGAGGGCAGAAGTAACTGAGGAGGACGACATGACCGTCATAAGGAATGGGAAACATTAAGTGGTGTGACATGCACAGCCAGGACAGTTAGTATCAGGCTCCTAGAAGCATGACTGAAGTCCCATAAAGCAAGGAAGAAGCCCTTCATTACAGAGAAGAACCAGGCTGCAGTTTGCAAAAAAATGTATATTTTACACAGATGCATAACCATAAATTGAGAAATGAGTGAAACAAAAAATTGTGCTGTGGTCTCTTAATCTTTTCCGGGGCTGTATAACAAAAGTTCTTCGTTGGATTGCATGACAACTGAGTGAGTTTTGGTTCCTAAAACTGTAACGTATGATGAGAAAGACTGACTTTAGGTCATGGATAGAGTGAGCTTTGGAAATTTACTCTTCAGTTGTTCTGTAAAAAAAAGCATTTTAGCCTTTCATAGTTTTATACACAAGGGGTATAAAAGTGATTTTTGAAACCTTCACCCCAAATTTTGCATAATATACCGCTTTATGCCCTTACAAAATACTATAGGTACATTTCAGGAATATTCAGCTAATATAAGGTGCTTCTGTCCCTGATTTACTGGTCACATAAACATGGCTAGAGTGTCTGTACTGACTTTCTGCTACTTATTGGGTGTTTCTGTAGAAATAATGATGCTTGTCCTCCTTCGAGCCCCGATCGGCAAATATCTGAACATATCTGATCATTTTAGCTGTGTGCAACGGTAGCCCTTATTCTAACTCTGACAGTATCCATTGCGATGGCGAAATACATAACAAGTGCTCTGGGTGCCTTTTTGCTTCAGAGTGCCCCTATTCCAATGGCTTTTGTTCAGGGTGGGTGAACACGATCACGTGACAAGGAGATGGCTCTATATTTAAGGCGTTGGCTTTGCTAAATCACAGAGGGTGAGAGAGTTTAGGGTCAGGGTGGGAAAGGTACAAAGCAATATGGGCATGGGGGTGATGTGTGACTCAGTGGGTTTGGAGACTGTTCCTGCTACGCTATGGCTGCTGGCTCTGATCCTGTGATTGGCAGCGTGATTTTACTGTTGGGTCCCTGAGCAAGAGCCTTGACCCTGAAATGTCTGACTCAACTTTCTCAGAAATGAACATTGATTTAAATAAGAAATAGTGCTAAATAAATAAATTTTAAATGCCTTGCGTCACGGGGGCAACGCAGATTGGTGGGTGTTAAGCTCTGAGATGCATTCCTGGGGGTGCCGGTGGAGAGCCAAACCGAATATTTTCTAAGGAATGACAGCAAGGGACAGGCAAACTGAACTGGTCCATCGTCACCTGACTTCACCACTAAATGGCCACGCCCCCTTCCCATAACCACTTCCTGTGAGGTCACTGAACCTCTATGCAGGGAAAGTGCTGTGGCCCAGCGGGTCCTGTTACAAACCGCTGTATCCGGCTGACGGTGAAAGCTCTACACCACCAACCATGGGCATGCGAAGGGAGGAGAAATAACAGTAAGGAAAATGAGGCTTGGGGTGGGTTCACCCTGAGAATGTGCTTCAGGCCGCCAGCCCTATCTCCATGCTGCAGTTGAGCTGACGCCTGCCGCAATCTCACCGGCGGACCTTTGGAATGTCGTACAGAGGCCAGACTGGTTTTTTGGCTATGTTTCTGTAAATTCCCCCAAAGATGTTTTTTTTCCAGTTAGCAATTAGCATTACTGTACCCATAGCTTAAAGATTTTCAAAGCAAGGTGTGAGCCGTGATAGATGGAGCAGTGTTCGGTGTAACTGATCTAAGTGCCACGCCTTCCGCCCACCCAACAATTTTCCCCTTCGTTCAGATATTTAAGACGTTTCAGCCTTAGCCCCAGAAACACGAATCACAAATTGATGCGCAGAATGACATATTCACCCCAGACAAAGAGGAATATAAATGAATCCAGTCACCCCGGGCTCTGAGTGACAGATCCAGGCTGAAATGACTGCCATTGTACTGTACGTGAGTTTGAATAAAACATTATGGTAAGAAAGCAGGTAATATGAATTGCAAAGTGATGTATTTTTCTCGGTAAGCCTCAAGTCCCTGCCCTTTGTCTTCACATTGATGAGAAAATATACAAATATCATTGGTGAATACACTGGAATTTTGTTAACAATGTAATGTATTATGATTGTTTATTTACGGAGGCAGCTTGTCCAGTTTCTTTAAGTGCCCAGATCAGTTCATTAGTCACTATAAGGTAAACTACGAATCTCAGCCAGCTTAGCTCAAAAGACATGACTAAGGCGATTGGTGTGACAGTTGCTAGGAGACCGAGTGATGTCATAGAGATTTGAAGGCTGACTCAGCGCTTTTAACGATTGAGTGCAGAGAAATCTACTGAATTCAGTAGGTTTATGGTCTAAAGGTCTTGATTGTTTGCTTAATTAATTATTGATGTTTGTTGTTTTAGAGTATACAAACCACACTTTTATATCCAATAAATTAAATGTGAGGCCAATTCTTAACAGGGATGTGCCATGGTATTTTCTATTCCTGAAAGGAAATGCCTTAAAATTTCCCAGCAAAGTTTTGCACAATAGGTCATATTACATGTGCGAGCCAGGGGGCTTCAGTAAAACTGAAAAATTGTAAAATAAATAAAAGAACATACGATGAAAATGCAGAATATGTCTTCGCCGTTCGCATGAAGGGAAACGAATGTGTTTATAATGAGTGAGATTCGCTCTAAGGAGAACCATATTGCTTCTTGGCAGTCCTGATCAAACGGCAAAAAAGAGAAGGAAGAAATACTGTCCCAGGATTCCGTCTCCCCTCACCTGACTCACTCCCAAGAGCCCGGCAGGGCTGTGAACTCAGGAATGTGGGTGCTGGGTCTGTGTGTGCATGCCCAAGGCCGCACTGTCATCGGGCAGGTTTCGGCAGAGGCCACACCCTGTCTCCACATCTTTGGATGGAGAGTTTTGCAAAAGGAAGGCCATATAGGAAAACTAAGAGCGCTGTGGACTGGCTTAAGTGTGTGAGACTAGGTGGGGCCGGATGGTTTTTTGGTGGTGAAAAGTGATTTTGGTTTTTCAGGCCCTGTAGACTACTAACACAGCCATCGTTTGTGCTTCTTTTTGGATGACCATCTCTGCACCCCCCAGGCCTCACAGAACATGGAATCTCTTGTATATTCATAACTAAATCCAAGCAGATGGCTTAATTTTTGTATTTCAGCTACATCAGTGGGATAGACTGTGCCTGTAAAAAAGTATTCACCCCCTTGGATGTTTTACCCTTTTATTGCTTTTATAAATCAATCATGATCAATATAATTTGGCTTTTTTGACAATTCTTTTTTTTTTTTTTACAAAAAAAAAAAACCCTTTAATGTCAAAGTGAGCCTGTGTGGATAGGTCTCAGTCAGGCTTGCACATATGGGCACTGCAATTTTACTCCATTCTTCCTTGCAAAACTGTTCAAGCTCTGTCAGGTTGCATGGGGATGGGGTGTGAAGAGCCCTTTTCAAGTCCAGCCACAAATTCTCTATCGGACTGAGGTCTGGGCTTTGACTCGGCCACTCCAGAGCATCCACCTTGTCGTCTTCAAACCATTTGTGTAGCTTTAGCTGTATGCTTCGGGTCATTGTCTTGCTGGAAAATAAATCTTCTCCCAAGCCATAGTTCTCTTGCAGATGGAATCAAATTGTCCTCCAGGATTTCCCTATATTTTGCTGCATTCATTTTACCTTCTACCTTTACAAGCCTTCCAGGGCCTGCTGCCGAGACGCATCCCCAGAGCATGATGCTGCCACCACCATGCTTCACAGTGGGGATGGTGCCTTTGTGGTGATGTGCAGTGTTTGATGTCCGCCAAACATAGTGTCTTGTCTAATGGCCAAAAAGCTCCATCAGCTCTCATCAGACCGAAGAACTTTCCTCCACTTGACCATGGAGTCTCCAACATGCCTTTTGGAAAACTCTAGTCAAGACTTAATATGAGTTTCCTTCAACAGTGGCTCTCATTGCCACTCTCCCATCTCAGCTGCTGAAGCTTGCAACTCCTTCAGAGCAGTCATATGTGTCCTGGTGGCCTCTCTCACTAGTCTCCTTCTTGCACGATCACACAGTTTGTGAGGACGGCCTGATCTAGACAGATTTACATATGTGCCATATTCCTTTCATTTCCTGATGATGGATTTAACTGAACTCCAGGGGATGTTCAGTGCATTAGAAATTATTTGTATCCATCCCCTGACTTATACTTTTCAATAACCTTTTCCCTGATTTGCGTGGAGTGTTGTTTTGTCTTCATGCTGTAATGGTAGCCAGGAATACTGATTACCCAGTGCATGGACCTTCCAGACACAGGTGTCTTTATACTACAATCACTTGAGACACAGTCACTGAACTCGGATGATCTCCATTCCACTAATTGTGAGACTACTAGCACCAATTAGCTGGACCTCTGTTGAATTAGGTCAGTCACTTTAAAGGGGGTAAATATTTATGCAATCACTTATCTTATGTTACATATTTTTATTTGTCATTATTTTGTAGAAATCAGTTTTCACTTTGACATTAAAGGTGGATTTTTGTAATTTTTTTGTCAAAAAAAAAAACAAATTATGTTGATCATAATTGATTCATAAAAGCAATAAAATAGTAAAACATCCAAGCGGGTGAATACTTTTTATAGGCACTGTATCTCTGCATGAAGGAAACATCGACCCCCCTGGCGGTGGGGGCTGCTACGACTGTTTTAGGGGTGCTTTAGGAAGTCACCAATACCGTGGAAACTGTTGCTCGGTTACTGTTCCGCTTTTGTACACTTTTTGGAGTCAGATATCATTGTTTATTTCATGGCTTTTCTCATTACTGCTTGACAGTGTGTCCTGTCTGACTCTGTGGTGTACGATGTCTGAGGCTTATCACTTATTGCTGTGCGGTTTCAGGGACCGTATTTGCAATTCAAATGAAAACACCCCGTTGAGCCTCTCTGTGACACACGTGATGGCACAACGTTTCACTGTGTATTATTATTTTTGTATTTATGTGTATTAATGTACTACACCTTCCCCTCCCTACCTTCACAAACTCACATATGTGCATTGTTGACATTCATCCACAGGACAGCCCGGCCAACCACAGAGACACTGTAGATTGAAAGGCCTCTGACCTTTGCCCTTTGGCCCCAATCCTTTCCCCATGTGACACAATAACCAGCCGGAGTCTGAGGTATGGGGTGTTGGCCCTGCCACACCTTGTATGCAAAGCTGAGCGAGCCTTTGCCTGTGTCCAGCTGCTAAAGTGAGCAGAACTCATGCAAACTAACGTCTCGGCTTAGCTTTCTGGGACATTGGGAATATTATCATTGGCACCAACTGGGTGCTGATATAATGAAGTGCTCAAATACAAGGAATATGCTTCTTGTAAACATGTATTCCTGCTTTGGACTGAGGCTGCATTTCAGCATACAACTCAGAAGTGATGTTATTAAATACCCAGGAAATGGTTGGAAAATAATTTCATGAACAGATGCCGTTTAAGAGCACTTAGGTAGGACCAAACCGACATGTGCTTCCAGTTAACAAGGTAGGATAATAAACCCTCACAGGTCCATTGGGAAGATGTCTTGCTTCTTTATTTTATCCCAGGTCGCTTCTATAGTGTCTTTTTTGCCCCAAAGACACTTTAAGGACACCAAGGCGTGACCCTGTCTAGATATTGCTGTGTACTCAGCACCCAGTCTGCCTCATCTAAGAGCAAACAAGGGAGGGGCCATCGTATTTTTCAACAGGAAATGGGATTTTGGCCAGAACCCGGTGAGATGAAGACATCACAGGGTTCCACAGAAAAGACGCAGCACTGAGGTGGAACTCTCCGCCCATTCAAATTTAAATTGACGTATTTTGTTTGCTTGTTCATATTTATGTGTTGTCACACCTGGCTGATCGGCCTGTGCCAGCAGCCTGGCATCTAGCACTCTACTCCCCAGCTGGATTTGGGGTACACTGGTGTGTTTCCCATATTTGTCACGGGAAATATGACTCGATGATTTGCTTTCTTCTTTTATTATTACTGAATGAGTCAGACACGGTACAAAAAATGGCACACTTTCTGAAAAGATGAGATTGTGAATCATCAGCGTCATTGGGCGTGTGACCCACGGAACAAACATGTTCTGCTCTCCAGAAACCTGAGGATTGATTAAATTGCTCTGCAGAATACTGTCCAGAAATAGGCTCTGGTGAACTGAACACATTCCAGATGGCTTTAGCTTATTCTCAAACATTGATCGCCGTGTATCGATCACCCTAGCAGTATCCTCGGTCTGAGGACGTTAATTTCCATTGGTTGACAGTGGGCCCAGCTGAGGCAGTGGAAGGCCAGAACCCCAGGATTCCAGAACCCCGCTGCTAATTGGAGGGCCTGGCAGACACGACCCGCCCGCGTTGTCACTGTAACATTGTTCGGTGACAAGCATGCTGCCCTCTCCACACTTTCATGCAATGTAATTATCCCTAATGATGGGGCGCGGTGACTATTGGATCCGGGAGCTTACATATAAAATGAAATCGTCATAGTCACTGGGAAATGTGAGCATATTAATTTTTTTCTCATTCTACACACCCAATGAAGAGGGTCAGCACCCAAACCCCCAAACCTGGAGGTGTAAGACAAGAGTGCGCCCCAGTTAATCCCCATTCAACTTTGTAGTTAAATCATGATTTGCATTATTTGATGTTTCTTAAAACATCAAACAGAGATGGTGACTCACAGGGTACACATTGTGGGCTCAAACCCCATGTTTTTGTTGCCGACATATGCAGTGGCCTAAAATAATCCCTCAGAGGTGTGTTATCCCAATAAGATGGATAAACTCTTCCCTCCATCTCACAGCAAACGCTTTGCCTACTCCACATTACTTCATTTAGTTTCATTTATGGCTATTTAAATTATGTTTTTATTTTTAAAAGGGTGCTGCAGCATAAACAGAAAATGTCATAATGGGGTCTATTTTTTCATATTATGTATAGATTTTTTTTATTATAATAATTATTGCATTTTTTTGCTAAATGTAATCTAATACATTAATGTTCCCTATAATTGAATTGTTCACTATCCGTTAACCTGAAGTCACGGACAGCGATCCTCCCCGAATCCAAGCTCAATCTTGCGCTGCCACGCCCGCCATGGGCCTCGCGGATGCTACGCGTCGGTGTGGCAGTGCTGGCCGAGGGAGGTGGGGGTGCACGATAACCATAGCAATGGTGACGTATTCTCCCGTGCTCTAATTGGAGGAAACCCCGTGGCCCCAGCCGCAGCCTACGGGCCAGTCGAACTTGCTCCTCAAAGCCCGCCCCCATTCCCCGCGCTAATCGCCCATTGGTCCATTTTTGGCACAATAAAGTTCGATCGGCGGCCAGATCCGTTTCTCATTGGGGATCACGGTAACGTAGCAACGCCCCATCTATCAATTTGGGTTGAGGGGGGGACGTCTGCTGCTTTTTTTTTTCTATCTTTACCCTGAAAACTGCTCAAGTCGAAGGAGCTCTGCTGGACATTAGAAGGTTAGAAGCGGCTTTTTATTTCGCTATACCGCGCGTCTGAGGTGCGCCCGGGCTGCGGGCGTGCTGATGGAGCGGGGCGCGGCTTCGCGCGGTCCGAGCGGCGCCTCGGCTAATGCCCCCATTGTTCTGGCGGGGAAAGGGGGTTACGGGCGCCGCTCGCGCCGCTCGCGCGGCTCTCCGCGCGTCCATTTTGTCGCGCGGACGCCGAGCCTCTCGGCCCCCGTCTCCCCATCCGATGGCTGTCAGGCGTCCGGCCTGCGCCCCGGGCGTCTAACGCGGGCGGCTCGCCGGGAAGCGCCGGCGCTCGCCTTCTGAATGGGGGGTGGGGAGGGCGGCTTGGCCGGAGCCGGGCGATCCGGTGACTGACACAATGGCTTTTCCCCGGAGTCGCCCCCTTCTCCCCGGCCGCGTCCGGGTGTCGGTACGGGTGTGCGCGTCAGTCCCGGGGACGGTGTGCTGGTTTTCGGGGGGGCTGCTGCACGCGCACCGGGGGCTGGTGTCGGTGTGTCGCGCCACGCTGCGCCCTGTCTTTCCGGCACTGCCTTATTTAGCTGCTCCAGAAACTGGGACGAGCGGTCTCTTCGGGTGCGGGTGGCGAGAAGGGGGGGACGCCGTCTCCCGGCTCCGAGGAGGGGACGGGGAATCGGGGCACTGGCCGGGGTGTGGGCTCGCTATCTGACGGCACTTGTTACTCTAACCAGCCCTAACATCCGCCAGCCCGCCATAGATGGGTTAGTAACGACCAGTCGGGGACAAAGTAGCGGATTCACCCCTTTTGGCCCAAATGTGAGTCTAACAAAGGAAATCTGCGTCGAATGTCAAATTAATCTGCTGCCCTAATTTGTCTGTATGTCCGCAGGTTTGCATAAGGATAACTTCTAATCCCTCCTTCGAGCCTCCTCGCCTGATTTTTATATATATATATATATATTACATTCCCCCGCCCAATTCTCCTTTTCCGTCCGCCGTATTCAGACGCTGCTGCGAGGAATAGCCGGGGTGTATTAAGCCTCACTCAGATTTATCGGAAGGGATTTAAAAGGAAGTAAGAGAAGCGAGAGATCATGGATAAAACGGAGCTGATTCAGAAAGCCAAGCTGGCCGAGCAGGCCGAGCGCTACGACGACATGGCGGCCTCCATGAAGGAGGTGACGGAGCAGGGCGCCGAGCTGTCCAACGAGGAGCGCAACCTGCTCTCGGTCGCCTACAAGAACGTGGTGGGGGCGCGGCGGTCCGCCTGGAGGGTCATCTCCAGCATCGAGCAGAAGACCGAGGGCGACGAAAAGAAGCTGCAGATGGTGAAGGAGTACCGGGAGAAGGTGGAGAAGGAGCTGCAGGACATCTGCAGAGACGTGCTGGTGCGTACCGTGTGTGTGTGTTTTAGGTGCCTGTCTGACCTTAAAATGGTGCGGGTGCAGTATCGGGCTTATTCTGTTCCGATCGTTGCCATGCAAATGGGTGCATAAATCGCATTTCCCACGCCCTCGGTGCTGCAGGTGTGCCTGTCGTGCTGAAGGAGCTTCATATTTTTACGACTGGCCGAAATGCAAGTGTGTAGTGGCCCCTATTTGTCCCCTGCAGTGCACTTGATCGAAACCCTGTACATCCCACCTGCCCACACGGGGGCTGTAAGTGAACCTGACCCTTCTGCCCCCAGGATGGGTGTTTCCTCCAAAATGATGCATCTTTTGATGAAGGCAGGGATGCAGGGGTGGGGGATAACTGCATTCTTGTTTTTGTGCTTTGATGTCCATGCAGTGATTCAGATCGGGGGTTGCTTGTGGTACCAGTAGAGAATGCAGCATGTCAGCCTTGCTAAATGTGACTAGTGGCATTTGATGGTCTCATGGTGTGAGGATTCCTCTGCCTCTATCTTTTATCTTTCACCTTGCAGTCGTCTACATCTGCATTCATCACCTAGGACTTTGTAGCTTGAGGGGAAGGGGAGTCCTGATAATATTTTCTTGTTTCCTGTAATCTGCTGTATTTTTATGCCCCCCCTCTCTAAATGCATATATACAGGACTATAATAAATGAATTGGTATTAACTGCTATTAGTCTTGTGGGTAATCTTGGGTGAAACACTGTTTCTTTTGTTTGCCAAGTGTTTTTGTTGTTTTGGAGGTCAGTGACTCGTGCTGAAATTCACGCCATGTGCAATTTGCTGTCTTGTGGTCCCCCCTCCCTCCCCCACCGGTACGTTTGAGTTCATCCAGATGCCATTTTTTCAGGCCCGTGTGACTGAAGGACTCGTGTCAAGGATGTTGTGGTCGGGTGCTGTTTGAGTGTGTGAGCGAGACACCCGTGTCATCGTGCAGAGGCCCTCATACAATTAGAGATGCACAGGTGATTTTTCTAAGGAACTTGGGTGACATACATGTTGCTCAGCAAGAATGTGTAACGTTACGTAACACATTTTATTGTACATTACAGCATTGCAGGTGCTATTCCTCAGATTAGTCCCTCCCTGCCCCTGACTCAGATTCTCAGCATCTGGTACTGTTAGAGAATCTAGTAATGTAGGTTTAATGTCTCCTCTGCCTGCATTTTTTTTTTCTTTTTTTGAAAATTCTTCAGATCCAAATTCTGCTATAGTGCCTTATATTTTTGAAAACTTTAATCAGGGCTAACATTTTATTTTTAAAGCCTTTAGGGGAGGATTTCCTGTGTGTGTAGTTTGCAGATTCACGTACTGCTGTCTTGGCCTGAATTATTATTATTATTATTATTATTATTATATATATATATGTGTGTGTGTGTGTGTGTGTGTGTGTGTGTGTGTGTGTGTGTGTGTGTGTGTATATATATATATATATATATATATATATATATACACATCACACTTTTTTTTTTCTTTTACATTCCTGCTGCTTTCTGAGGAATAGGGGCAGACCTCACTGGTGCTGTCACAGTTTGGGATGTAGTGTCCCCATCGTGACCCTCGCCGAGTTGCAGGTGGCCCAAATGCATCAGGCAGTGCGATGGGGGGTGGAGGGAGAGATTATGCCCAAAGCCTTGATATATAGCCTTGCGTCTTTTTCAGTGCAGTGCTCTTTATGGATTAAGAGCACTGTCGACAATCTTCAAGCATTGTAAGTGATTGCTCTAATTTAATGGGACCTTCCTGTGTTTTTGGGTGCTGCTTCAGAACTGTTGGGCTGCAAATTGATACAAAGGACAAGGAGGATGATAAAAATGGCGACAATGTCGTGGTTTGGAGGGGCTTCTGCAAACAGCTATGATTCTGCCATGATTTTTAAGCTGAAATTGATGATCTGCAAAGGCAAATGGCTTTGAGACACTAACATTGTCAGCAATGACTGAAGAAAGATGTGTATGTTGGATGTGATATATTTACCTTGATTTTAATGAGACTTGTGTGGCTGGAGCATTGAAGTCTGTAGCATTTACTCCATGACACCCCCCTCCCCCCATGCTTCATAAGGGCGGATCTTAACTTGGAGGTGCTGTTGGGCAGTGGTGTTTTGTGTGAGTTGTCAGTATTTGCTAGCGCACTTCATTTCCTCGCCGCGTCAGCATGACGGATTTCCCGCCCGCTTGGAAAAGCCATCCGGCACAGTCTTGCTTGACTGATCAGTGGCGTCACCGAGCCATGCGGGCTTGCCCCTGCCCTGCCTGCTCCGCAAGCCCCTGCTTGTTTCCCGCAGGACACCGCTCCCGCCAGAGCTGCGGTACCAGGAAACACTTTCTCCCTACACCCACTCTTCGGCATTACATCACTTATTTGCCTCGTCAGTGACCTAGAACCTGATTTTTTTTTTTTCCCTTCTTTCTCCCTCCCACACTGGAAATGTACATTTTGGAAATGTAGAATTTTTGAAGTTGGCTGAAAAGTCTCCCTTTATGATGTCTGAAATGCCCCATGGTCTTGTGTGTTTAATCTCGGCATGTTGTAGCATCCAGGTAATTGCAGTGTGACTATGGCATGCATCCTGTCTGTGCTCCATACATTTTGAAGCGCATTTCCCTGGCTCCTTTTAATTAAACTGCTTTGCTTCCCGTTTCTCTGCAAGCAGCCTTCATATCATTCTGGCTGTGTCTCACAGGGCTGGGATGAGTTCTGTTCTGACTCACCAAATGCTGGATCTGTGTTCCTGCCTGTGCAGCCCTCCACATTGTGTTACTGTTTTACACCCAGTAAATGGACCTCATTGAATGACTGCAGGAAAGGAGGCTTTTTTTTTAAATAAGTTATGTGAAAATGACTTGCATGTTGGGTGAATCCAGTGGCAGGTTTACTGGAGTCTCTGTAAATGACAATGTGAAATCTGTGTTGGTGCAGTGGCCCCGTCCCAGTGCTGCATACTGAGCCAGCACTGTAGTGACCCCTGCAGGGCGAAATAGGTTCAATCCTGTGGGTGTGGGAGCGACTGAATTCTTATAGGATGGTCCTTGTCACGATATCCAGTAGTGACGTAGGGTGAAGTTGATCAGGTTATGAAACTTGACTGTAGATGCAAAAAAAAAAAAACTCACTTCAGCCGAAACCAGAACTCCTTTGCTGTTTTTGATCCAGAACGAGCTTGTCAGTTAACATGATGCATGATAAAGTTGTCTAACGTAGAGTGTTTATATCGTCTAAGGTGATGATATTAATAATTATGCATATGCTTATTTGTGAGCTTGGTGGTCTGCAGCTGGGAAATGGTGTCATTTTCATTTTGAGAAGAATTATCAAATGGTATGTTTCCAAAAGTTTCATCTCTATCCCCTTTGGATGCTATGTAAAATCCGCACATTCGCCTGCTCAAGCAGCATCCATACTGCAAAGAATACGGGTCAGGAGTTGATTAAAGCACGGACTAGGCATTGGCTATATTGTCAGCTCCCAGCTATAAATATCACTCTTCAGAGTAACCCTGAGACCATATTTCTACAGTGTTTGATGTCTGTGGGGGAGGGGGATACAGTGGCCCATTTTAATCTGTGTCTGAGCAGTTTGGCTTCCTTGGCCTGGATTTCTGAAGGGCCCTTTCATTGGTCTGTTAGCTGTGCTTTCGTGGAGTGAGTGGCTTTACTTGAGACATCCTTTTTTTTAAAAAGGAGTATTAGTTTAGACTTTGTTTGTATCTGGAGACGCATGAGGTGCAGACTTCCCGGGGGTCCCATGGACTGGTTTAAGAAATGCTGCTCTAGATCCTAAAGCAACCCTGTCCAGGATAAGGTGGTAATATGTATTGATGGATGTATCGATGAATGAATGGAAGTTAATGTGATGAAAAATCTCCACTTTTTTTTTAACAATTTTCCTAAATTTCTGTAATTGAAATCCCAGTGCTGTCTAGCCTTGTACTTGATTTGTATTGCTTAGGTATTTTTGGTGTAATGCCATGTATGACCAGCAGGCGATGCTAGGTCGTCACACTGGATATGCAAGAGAAGTGAGGGTATTGTTCAGTGGTAGAGGAATTCACTGTAGATGTAACAAAGTACACTGAATCTTTAAACTTAGGTTTTTGAGGAAGCTGTTAAAGCCCCCCCCCCCCCCTTTTTACTGCTACAGAACCTGCTGGACAAATATTTGATTGCCAACTCCACAAACGCTGAAAGCAAAGTCTTCTACTTGAAGATGAAGGGAGACTATTATAGATACCTGGCTGAAGTTGCCTCTGGAGCAGACAAGAAAAGTAAGTGGCTTTGCATTTAGTCTGTCTCAGTGGGGCTGTGAGATTCACGGATTCTTCCTTCCCAGTGTGTCACATTGACTGGAGGAAAGTGCAGAGTTGGACTGAAAATGATTTAGATTCACTATTTCTCTAAGAAATTTCATATTTAAAGGTTTTTTCCCCCACAAAAATAAAGGATATTTCTTACCTTTGTCAAGCTCTGCCTAATTTCTTTCAAAAACTGCACTGAAATTTGTCATTAATTCAAGGGTCTGGGTATAAGCATTGATCAGTTTTTACCCTGTTTTCTCCAAGACACCTCACCAAATTTGGCACACATTTGACAAATGGGGCTTAACTCGGTTTGTCAAGGGAATTGTAGCGAAATCCCACAATAAACATGTTTTCTGTTATTCCATGAATTAATGTTTATGGACTTTGACAGAAGAGCTTTAGCTAAATTACATGGTTGGTTGATCTTATAATTAAGTATACATTTTTGAATGGGTGGTCCAGGTATCCACGCTGATTCAAGCTCAGCCTGGATATAGACTTAGAAATGTATTTTTCTAGCAGGTCACAAAGGTCTTTGGACAGTTGGACTAAATCAGTCCGACTGGGTTGCATCCGGCAAGGTGAATTTTGTATGAAGAAATGTAACACAAGACTGTTTTGAAATGGGCGCCAAGACCCCAGTTACTGGTTTACATTCCGTCGAAGCATTCGGACATGTCGTCATCGTCTAGACTCTGTAAACCTGAAATGTAAACGGAGGTTTTATTTTGCCTGTGTTGCTGTGTCTTGTTAGTCACGCTGCTTAATTTTAATCGACTTGTGCTCTGCATGATTCCATCTCCTCCTGCTGGGGTAAGCGCTGGATGATCTACTTTCCCCCAGTAGTGGTTGGAGGTGAAATGATGTGCAAAATTTTGCACAGCTGACAGGGGATGAGGTGGGTAAGCAAAAAGTCACCCAGAAGCTTGCCTTTTCACATCCTGTGACTGCAAGGGAGCTTCTGCTGGTTGCTGTGAGTTCTGAGTTGTGATGCTGAGTAATCATTAAATGAAAGTAGAGGGGGAAAAAAAACATCTCCTGTCCTCCCTGACAGCCACTATAGAGTCCTCTCAGGTGGCCTACCAGGCTGCCTTCGACATAAGCAAGGACGAGATGCAGCCCACACACCCTATTCGTCTAGGCCTGGCCCTCAACTTTTCAGTCTTTTACTACGAGATCCTCAATTCTCCCGAGCAGGCGTGTACCTTGGCGAAGCAGGTAGGGCAATTGCTCCATAATTAAAACCTCCTGAATCTCTTTGGGGGAAGTGCTTATCTGTCTTGATTACAAATAACTTGTTACTATAATATTATATAACTTGTTTCTGCACATGTTGTCATTTCACTACTCCGGAGATCACCGTGATGGGTCCCTATTAATTCTGGGGTAGCGCCGGCCTTTAGGAAATGGGAATGCTTATGATTTCTGGTTTCGGGTGATGGATGACTGGTCCATTTGCCGTTCTGTAGGCTTTCGATGAGGCCATTGCGGAGCTCGACACCTTGAATGAAGATTCTTACAAAGACAGCACTCTCATTATGCAGCTGCTCAGAGACAACCTAACAGTGAGTACTTTTTATGTCTCCCTCTTCAATGCATGTCAGAATGTTTAGGTTGGTAAAGAGTGTTTGTTAGACCCTATTATTGCTGCTGTCATTAATATCAACTGGATATTAAAAAATTAGTGTACGACGCAAGACTGGTAGCTACTGGGCTGTTTTGGATTTATCTGTTCATACTGGGGAAAGGTGTGACTGACCTGCTACAATGTAAAGTTAATGTTGACCAAATTGTATCTGTGAATAAAGCTTTGTTTATGGGCATGGCTCACTAATCCAGTGGTTGACTGGTTTAGCCTCAGAAATTGTGCTTTTCCTTAGTCATTAAGTCCTGATCTGAATACTTAATGAAGGAAGATGCATTATGGGGAATGACATCATATAGTGCAGCTCTAATCGACTGTGTACAATGTCTCCTAGTTATGGACTTCTGACAACACGGCAGACGACGGCGACGCCGGTGAAGGTGGTGACAACTAACCGTGCATGTGGGGAGGTCTCCAGACTGAGAGTAAAGGAAAAAAAAACCTTTTTACACATCTCCATTCCTTATTGCTCTGCATTAAATTGTTCTAGCAATGAGAACCCGTCATTACTGAAGAGCTATATATGGAAATTCAGATCGTATAGTCTTTTCACACTGCAGCTTTTGGGAGGGGGTAAATTTAAAATTAAAAAGTTTAAAAAAAAAAAAAAAAAAAAAAAAAGCCCAAACACTCCATTTGTTGGTTGGTGTTTCATCCCGGCCTTCCATATGTGCAGTCTGCCCTAGGAAAGTATTAATAGCTTCACTTTGTGTTTAATGTCAAACTTCTGGTTTCAACAGGACAACAAATTAGCAGTGCTTGGGTGTCTTGATAATTATTTAAGTAAAATTCTAAGAAGGAAAACCAGAAAACACATAGCATAGCAATCGGGGATGCTGTGTTTTTTAAAACGGCTTGGTATTTTTTTTTGCTGACCTCTTGCATCACCAGTTTCCACATTTATGAGGTCATTTGATAGTTACAGCTATTTAAGAACCTTAGTGACCAACACCACCCCCCCCAAATGAGCAATGTTATCTTCATACCCCAAAATCACACTCCTTTTCCATTTCTAGTGTGTTTCTCTAGTGTCAGACTTAAGGTGGGGCTCTATGAAAGACCAAAAATAATTTTGAAGTGACCACACGATAGCGTTCTCATTTTCCCACAGCACCTGAATGGGAATTGGTGCCGTACACACAAAGTTAAGTGTTTGGTTTTAGTACTTTTCCATGCGGGTTCGTGCACATGTTAGAAGGTGCTTGGTTAGTTCGGTGATCGTCTTTAGAGATTTGGACCACTATTGTGTTTTTGCTAATCATGACTGTAGTCCCCAAAAGCCTTGTGAAAATGTTTAATGCCCTATGTAACAGCTATGTACCATGAATAAAAAAAAAAAAAAAATTTTGTAAACCAAAATGTGGATGTGTCAGTCATGTTCTGGGCCTTATGGCTCGTTGGTGACAATGACGGGTATTTTTGTGTGTTCTCTCATTCCCGTTTTGACATCTGAACTATGGTTTTAAACTGACTAATATCGAATGAGCAGAAAAGGCTTAAAAACCACCCTTAACCTACACAGATGGAACAATGTGTGTTCAATACCTGATGTTTCTGAAATGGAGAAAAATACATCTGCTGCTTGTGCGGTTTAATCACTTGTGCTCACAGTGATGAGGTAAGTTGATCAGAAAACCATGTATTTCTGTGGAATATTCTAGCATTTTGCGAATCAAACGCATTCCAAAGACTGTTTCAATAGAATAAAGAGGTCCGTAGCAGTATCCTCTGCCACCTTCTTAGAGGCTGGCAAACTCCTCGCCACCGCTGCTGCTTCACGGAGCCCTGGATCATGAAGACGAATTCTGAACTCTTCAAACTGCATAAAGCACATCACTATCATTAGGTCACATGTCCAGTTATCTCCGCTATTGAGAGAGTTTGCTTCTACTTAAGTAATCTCTTCTTTTGACTGAATTTATTGGTCTAACCCTGTACTGGATCATGGAAAATTCATGTCTCATGTAAGTATATAACACTTGTGCCCCTTAGGCATGCTGAATAAGGTGAATGGCTGTAGTTGGTATGTAATTAGTATGTATAATAATCAGAATCAGGTTTATTTGGCCAAGCATGTTCACACATGTAGGGAATTTGTCTCTGGTGGTTGTTGACTCATACATACAGCCGATAGATACACAGTTGCCACAAGACCGTTGTCATACAATTTGGTTGGCATACAGTACTGTGAGGCTAGGGATTTGTGCCAACAATTGGAAGGTTGCTGGTTCGAATCCCCTGAATGCCTGGAGTGATTCTACTCCATTGGGCCCTTAAGCAGGACCCTTAACCTGCAATTACTTGGTCCTGGATATGATGTTAACCTACATCCTGCCCTGCAAGTATTTTGCTTGTTAAAGGGGGGGCAACAATGTTGCAAAGCAGAAAATCAGACTCTGTCTTACTGGCCAAATATTCTGAGACACACATGGGATTTGACTCTGGCTGTTAATGGCTCTCCAGTGCACTCACACAGCAGCTTGACATATATATTTGACATAAATGCACAGTTAAGACAGGACAATGATATATATAGTCTGGCTGATATATACAGTTACCTCTCACTGAATACTGAATTTCTCCCATTGATGAGGAGCCATTTCCTACTGTCTGCAATGGATATATAATCCAGGACAAGCCCTAACCCCTGGAGGCATGCAAACACTTTCAGGAGCCGTTTCTACACAGTGGAAAGCACCCATGCGCACTCCCAGCACACTTTGGGTATTCATGCATCCATCAGTGTGTCCTTCTACTTCAAAATGGAAAATGTTGACCTTTGTTTAACTTCTGAGTACAGTTTTGTATCCAAAAGATAAAATTATGTAAATAGCTGTAAACAGGCTCCAGAATGTAGGACAATTTCACACATTTGTTATAATATTGTAGCCCAAGAGAACCATCGATGAATTGGACCCATTCGCATTTTATCACGTTTAACTTAGAACAATTCCTGAGTGAAAGGGGCCTGAAAGAAACCAAATGGACACCCCTGTCCCAGGGACTTATCATATTGAAATATGTCACTTTGAATAACCCCATCAGTGATAATAGAAAATGGGCAAAAACGTTTATTTATTTATTTTTTTATTTATAACTACAAATAATATGGGAGTAAACAGACGACTTTGCGAGTGCGTCGCGACACTAAAGGACCAAAAATAAGTTTATTACATGGATTAATTTGATTTATTTATCGATGGCAAATTTAAGAAAAAATATGTAACTTATTTGTACTTTCTTTCAAATACACATGCTACGTTTCTGTCGCCATTTACCGGGTCATAGACTACACCGGGACCGAATCATGATGTGAGCTGGTGCCATTTCCTCATATTGGGAAAGCAGCACATTCATCTCTTTGCACACGAACACACACCTCCCCGCGATCCATTCCTCCCGGTAATAATTATCGCCAGGCGATACTTCGTACCGCACCGTCGGCGTTATCGCGCGCGTCACCGCGCCGCGCGGGGCGGGGCGGTATCCGGCTCGCGGGTGACTCCCCTTCCTTTCGGATGTGCTTCCGGGTGTGGGAGCCTGCGTCTGGGAGGGGGGCAGCTCCGGCCTTTTGGGCCTAGCGGCGTCTGCTTTCGGTGCGGGGGGGTGACAGCTTTACGGGGATTCTTAGCGCTCGGAAAGGCGGCCTGGCATAAGGGTGGCCGTCCCCGATCGCCCCGGCTGTGCGGCCAGCGCCGTACCCGCTTTCGCTTAGCCGCTGGCCGGGCAGGGCCGCCGCTCCCCACGCTGCTGTAGTGCGCAGGGAGCCGGGCCGTCGCCATGGAAGTCGCCGCTTTGCTGCTGGGGTGCCTGCTTGTGTCTGCGGCGGACGGCGCGGGAGAGGCCCGGACGGCGGCAGCGGAGCTCGGTCAGTGTCCGCCCCGGGGGTGCTTCAATCGCACCCGGCTTTAGCCCCGTTTACGCAGCCTTACGGTTCGTTGTGTTCCGCCAGCCGGAAGCGCCCTGGGTTGGTCTCAGGTGTGATCGCCGCGGCCCCCGGGGCTTGTGGGTCGGTGGCTCCGAATTGCCCGGTGCGGTGTGGCTGAGTCTGTGTGTACAGGTGCTGCTGCGCTTCCGAGGACCGGAGGACCGGAGGACCTCGCGGATACAGGAAATCCGCACTAATCCAGACTTCATTTTATAAGAGTGAATACAGTCAAAAAAGTAGAAATGCCCAAAGTCTCGTATTTTATTTGGTCACTTATGGTTAAGGTGAGGACTGGGTAGGGGCTAAGGGTGTCCTGACTGGGATTAGGGCTTTTCCCATAGAAATCAATGTCTGGTCCTCACTAATGTAGGAATACAATGTGTGTGTGTGTGTGTGTGTGTGTGTGTGTGAGAGAGAGAGAGAGAGACAGGGAGAGGCATTCTGTTGAGAATGCATCCTACCTCGTGCTCTTTGGGACTCGTCCCATGCTCGCCACAGCCCAGTCACAGGAGGTGGATGGACAAAATGACCTGAGCTCTTGCTTGATTGTCGGTGGTTTACAAATAGCAATGTTGAGATGTTCTTTTATATAAATAAAGCAATGCCGTAGTACTTCGTATGACCCACATCATCTGAACAGATGAGTTCCTTTTTAAAAGAAAAGGTTGTCACTATAGAGTTGTCTATGTCTGATGGATTTATATGATGGATTTTGAAAAGCTTGTGGCCAGTTCTTGCTGTCTCCTGGGGGGACGTGGTCACCATCTGTTTGCATAGCTTACAGTATGATGCTTCGCAGTAATGTGTGTGTGATGTAACACATTTGTGCATGTCATGTCTAGATTGCCTTTGCTTTGATGGGATACCCTTTTATATCTATAATAACAGACACAAAATGTAGGACTGGAATTTTTGTTCTTGGTGTTTGACTCCCACTGTCCTGTTATCTTTTTCCGCTGTTGATTGTGGGATTTTGTTAGGAATCTCCTGAAATGCTGCAGTGGACTTTTTGTAAGCATCTATGATGAAACTGAAGGTCAATTTGAACACTAATTTTGGTTGAACTGTTGAAGTCTTGACTTTAATTTCAGTTTTTGAAAGCGATAATGACACTGACAGGCAGAATGAGTAAGATGTATTTATAAGTGGAATTTCTGAAAAGAGAAGAAAAGGTGTTTTGAATATGTTTGTACACTTTCCTCCAGTCGATGCACATACCTGCCGGTACCCCCGATTATCCTTGTTGCTATCCCTAGGACTTCAAACAATACAGCTGAGCGGTGACAGTGCCAATCTGTTTTTTTATTGTCTTTTAAATTTGATTTTAATGTATGTTCTTATTGTCCATTATCCATATGGCTCTGTAAAAGCACTTTGAATTGTTTGGCGTCTGTGTTGTGCTCACTCGGTGATGCACTCGCCTTAACTTCCGACCTCGGCCCCTTCGCAGACACTCTCCATGACATCCTGACAGACTTCGAGGTGCTGCCCGTGTCCGGCCTGCGGCAGCACTCTGTCAGGAAACGGGACGTCACCATCGAGTCCCAGGTGGAGCGCTTGTTCAGCTTCACGGCTCTCAATAGGTAAACTCTGTCCATCTGGGTAGCGTTGGCCTGCTTCAGCTTTCTGTGGTTAATGATCAGCCACTCGGCGTATCTGCTGTCACCCTGCAGCGGACAGAACTTCACACATTACACATGCTTCTGCTTGTTTCTTTTTCTGCTTTTGTTCTTTTTTTCAATGGCAGAGGATTGCTGTTGATATTAACCAGTTGCATTATGTATATCGAGTACCTGCTGTTTTCATTATTAAGTTGCTGCCAGGGGTGCCGTAAAGGGAGAGAGTAATTTAGGAAAATTCTAAAGTCCTCTTTAGTGACTGGCAACCTAAAATTTTGGAACACAATTGTATTGGTCGGAGTTGAGGGCCCAATGTGATATGCTTTCATGGGACCCAAAATCTTTAGTGGCACCCCTGGGTGGTATCCATCCCTAATATTCGGGCTTGTTTTCAATTTTGAAGATGGATCGAAAGTTTTTTTTGCCTGATTTTCTGAAAATGAGCATGTCTGAAACACAGCTCAAGATCAAACAGGCCTGAGTATGTGTTGACCTTGGTTGACTGCTGCGTTAAGGCGTGATATTCCGTCATACAAAACACAAACATGTTGGGGATGAAATTGCATATAAGCCAAATGCAATTGTGTATTCATTTGGCTGCAGTTAACATTCCCTCATTTATTGTTGTGTGTTTTTTTTCCCTTCCTCAGGCATTTTAAACTTTACTTGACAACAAACAGAAACTTGTTTGCTAAAGACTTCCAAGCGGTGTTTCTGGACAGCAGTGGCCAGAGGAAGAGCTACGATGTCCAGATGCAGAACTACTTCACCGGACACGTCGTGGGTGAGGATCCATAGCGTGATGGAAATGTCAGGAAAAGTGTGCCTGGCGCCTCTGTCGTCATGGTAATGGTGTCTCCCTCTCCTTTGAAGGGGAGGAGCATTCTCGTGTGCAGGCACACATAGACGGCAACGAGTTCTCGGCCCACATTCTCACCGACGAAGCAGAATTCAACGTAGAGGTACCGGCATTTTTAGCATCCTTGAGCATCATGTCTCGTAGCATTTGAGGGATGTGTAACATCCAGTTTTTTAATTAATGTTTTTTATATTTTCAATCCGGTTTACTTTTCAGTGTGGTTGTATTCCATTTCATTAAGTTATATTTAGACTTTTTTTATATGCGTACGTGTGTGTGTATTATTTTAGTATGTGTGTATGTAGTTTTTGTAACTATTTTCTAGTTTGTTTTTTGTTATTTTATGTATAGGAATAGACAACGTTGTCAAGCTATTTTACTAGTTTGATCTTTATATAACCCTACATGAATACACAGTGTACATTATGTCTTCAAAATGACCAAAGCATGTTCTTGATACTATTAACGGTAATTACAGATAACATTACTTTAGCTAAATAGCATTATTTAGCTAAATAGTAGTATTACTGATAGTTGTAGTTTTTAAATTCTCTTTGATGTTCGTATCCTATTTATTTCACTTTATGGAAATGCTTTCATTTAGTTCTTGGTAATGATGATAACCCTGGTAATATCGCAGGTGCATTCTCTGTTGACTTAATCTCAGAATTATGTATTGATCTTTGTGGTGGTGTCACCTATGAGCCGAAAGAAGAGTAAATGTCAGGCAGAATCTATTAAAAATCCATTATCACTCATTAAACAGAGCTTTAGTATGGTCTGAGAAATATTTAGTGATATCTTTAAAAAAAACGATCCATTAAAAAAGACCTCATGGCTGCATGTCTCGCCTAAGCCCGTCTGGAGGTTCACGGAAAATCCCGATGACGACCGGCTACTCGTGTATCGCTCCGAGGACATCCGCAACATCAGTCGCATCGCCTCGCCCAAGGTGTGCGGCTACGTCAGGGCCGAGGCCCAGCAGCTCGTTCCGGAGGGCGCTTGGACCCTGGGGGAACAGGAGGAGGAGCCGGCACACGGTGAGGAGGGTGGCAGAGGGCCGGGGAAACCGCCACTTCAAGCTAACCTGGCCAAGCTAGCAAAGTAAAGTAGCTAAGTGAAATAAGAAGCAGCTAGCTTGGAATCTGGATTTTTTTTTTGGGGGGGGGGGGGGGGGGGTTTGATGTGAAAAGGGGCAAAAAAACCCCCCCCCCAGGCGAGTCCCGCGTCCC
>JAODKM010000028.1:198232-216362 GCA_026780845.1 Petrocephalus sullivani
GTTCTCAAAATTAACTTATGCAAAGCACTTGATGATAGCAGCTACAGAAAATGCAGAATTAAAGGGGATGCCATTTTAGGTGCAGTATAGCCAGATTAGCTGACGGCCTTTTTCGGCATAACACCTGCGCACTGGCGCGTGTCGCGCGCAGCCGGCCGCGGCCCCTTTAAGGCGCGGGCGCGCGCGGGCGAGGGCGCGCAGCTGCAGCGGAAGTCGGCGTCACTGCAGCCCGGACCGCGGAGCGCCGACGGCCGCCCCGCCGGACGCAGCGAGCGCACACAGGCAGCGGCGCGGCCCTACTGCCCGTAGTGAGTCCCCGGGAGGCCGCGTAGGAAGCGGCGCTCTCCGCGCCCTCTGCCCAGCGCCATTGTTCGCTGCTCGGGGTATTTTAAGCAGGAGGATGCGGGGGGGGCGGAGGGGATCTCGGCTGGGTGCGGTGCTTGTTGATCCTAGCGACGCGTTTCCGCTACTCGGCACACTGAGTCATCCAGCGAACGCCGGGACAATTACTATTATTATTATTTTTATCATTGTTGTTATTGCTTTAGCACTGAGTGTTAGCGTACCGGGCGCGCCCCCGCGTCCCACCGGGCAGGACGCGAGAACGCGCACACTGGCCGACGCTCCACCGGCAGCATCGGGGCACAGTAACCTCGCGGCGACGTTCAGGATTTAAACTTTAAATTAAAGAAATAAAAATAAAATAAAAAAAAACACTTAAGCGAACTCCCTGGTCCGCTGGTGAAATGGATCCCCCCTGACTGCAGTGTTAAAGTCTTTAAGGAGTAGAATACAGCAGTAGGAAGATGCGCTTACAATGACATGCATGGCGACGCCCTCTGTGCAGTATAATAACACCCCCCCGCTCGCTTTTTACGGGGTAAGGGGGGTCCCCTACCGCCCCCGATTTCCTGCCTGCTTATACGGTGTACCTTTGCAGATATAATTACGAAGGTGAAACGGAGAGAGATGCGTTATGTCTGCTGCCGGCCACCTAATACCAAGTCAAGGCTTATTATGGAGGTCATTAATTCTCTGACACCAGAGGTTAAGTCGTAAAACAGGTTAATACTGTAATTATATGAAGTGGGGAATAAGATTATTATAAGAATTGACCTAGAAGCACCATTGATGGTCTTTAGAAATGATAAAAAAAAATATTTAAAAACTTAGACAGCATAGTAATGAATTGCTAGCAGTCCTGTCTAAGCCAGGACAGCGGAGCGCCGGCTTGCAGGGATCTGACCTCTTTGTGATGTCCCCTGAGGTTTCGGGGCCTGAGCACTCGAGGGCTGACGTCATGCCCGAAGGATGTTCCGGAAGGGGAAGAAACGCCATAGCAGCAGCAGCTCTCAAAGCAGCGAGATCAGCACGAAGAGCAAGGTGCTGGGGGGGGGGTGCTCGTTTTACCATGGCTCTGAGGGGCCAACCTGCCAGTGCAGGGGTGGGCAGAAAGGGTTGTCTGCAGCTCCCCAATTAGGTTACTAATTAAGGGAATGATTGGGCTAAGAGTCGTCCCACCTGGGTTTGAACAGCTAACCCAAGGGTTATCCCAAAAATCTGCATACACACCGGCCCTCTTTGGATAAGATTGCCCACCTCTGATATATATTATTGGTTCAAAGATCCTAAAAGTACTTTGAGAAGGCTCGCACTTTTAGAAAAAATAAGATGTACTCCGTGGTGATTTGCAAGGACATCATTTAAGAAGTGTCTGCATTGTGATCTAATGAGGTGCTTACCTTCAAAAGAACATGTTTTAATTACCAGTTGAGCTCTTGGCCCCGAGTACTAAACACTTTAGCTGAGTTTATTTAATTAAGGCTATAAACTTGGCCAATGATAATTTATTTATATACAAGGAGGGGGAAGAGACATCAGCCACAGCCAGGGTTTGGGTACCTCCACTGAGCATCATGCTTGACTTTTTGCATGCCATCAACATGTTTTTGGTTTGTCAGGAGACTGTATATTAATTTGGTTGTTTTCTCCATTCTTCCAGTCTGTCGAGTCCAGCCTGGGAGGACTGTCCAGGTCCAGTACAGTTGCCAGCCTTGACACAGATTCCACCAAGAGCTCGGGTAAGTCTGATTAGTCCATCGCAGCTCTGATCCTCTTTACTACTATAAACTAGTACAAGGAGAGCCTGGTGACCAGCTAGTTGCCAAAACGCTCACAAAAACACACCTCCACATATTGTCATAAGATCCTGGGTGTAAAAGAAAAAAAAAATTTAATCGAAATTTTCTTAAAGCCCCAACTATCCCCTTGCAGGAACAACAGAGTGGCATGTGTAGTATGAGAGATGGGAGCAAAAAACACTACAGAGGAGAAAAATGAACTACTGGTCCTGAGGAGGACCTTGTCTGTAGTCATACCTGGTCTCTGTTGCTGTGCTGAGGTCCTGATTCTCTGTGGTCCCCTTTCCAGGTAACAGTGCCTCAGATACCTGTGTGGAGTTCCGGGTTAAGTATGTGGGGGCAATTAAGGAGCTGCAGTTTGATATGTGCAAGACCCTGCTGGATCCCTTGGACCTGATAAGCTACATCGACACAGCCCAGGTGAGGACCACAGAAAGTGCTGGAACTGCCGCCCAACGGGTTTGCTCCACAAAACTGAGCGATAAACAGGAAGTAATAACCAGTCCGAGATGATTTAGGGAGTGCCACAGTTCCTGTTAGGAGAAAGAAGTGAAGTATCTGTCCTGTCCTCTTCAAAGCAAGACGGCAAGCTGCCATTTGTGCCAGGAGATGAGGAGTTGGTCCTGGTCGTCTCCAAGCACGGTGTGAAAGTGACCTCCGTGGATCAGTGCGTAAGTCCTCCTATGTCTTTCAGTGTCCCGTGTGCAGGGAATTGAAGCCTGTGTCACTTTAACCTTGCCTTTAACCCTTCTGTGACATCACGCTACCTGTCCATGTAGGACGTGCTGCATCGCCACCCGCTGTACCTCATCGTCCGGATGCTGTGCTACGACGACGGGCTGGGCGCTGGAAAGAACCTCTTGGCACTGAAGACCACCGATGCAGGGCAGCAGGAGTGCAGCATCTGGGTCTATCAGTGCAGCACTGCGGTAAGTGCAGATATGGCCCCCAGACTGCTTTAGGGCAGTGTTTCCCAATCCGGTCCCCGGGGACAGACTGTCGGTCCATGTTTTTGCTTCCACCAGACAGACCACATTTTTGCTCCCTCCCAGCAAAAGTGGACTGTCTGTGGGTCCCCAAGGAATGGATTGGGAAACAGTACCGAGGTCTTTAAAGCACTATCTGTGCATCCATCTGAACCACTTGTTTCTGCAGGAGCATGCGCAGGCTATCTGCAAGGTGCTGTCAGCCTCCTTTGACTCCGTCCTGGTGTCAGAGAAGGCTTGAGGGACCTGGCCCCAAGATGGTGACATCACCGGCAGCTGTCACCGTTGTTTACTGGCATGTTTTGCACTAACGCCTTTCACTTATGAACCAGGCGGACATCACTGCCTGTATGGACCATTCTTATGACAACTTAATTGATGTGCAAAGAAAAAAAAAAACTCTGGCATTGACCAGCCAATAGGTACACAAAGGCACATCACATGATCACAATGCTGTAAATCTCCCTTTTGTACATCCTGCCCCATTGCATTATGGGTTGTGCAGTTTCAAGTTTTAACCTACATTTTTAAATCTGTGGTACGAGTGGAATGGGTCATGCGTACGGTACAATAAACGGAAAAAGTTTTGATGGAACAATTCCTTTATTGGTGGCGGTGAGCCGTTTGTTCTGGTCATCGATTGCTTATTTTCTGTTGTCCTGGAGATTAAGAAGCCTTCTATATCCATGTTCCTATTTAGTAAATTATATCAGGCTGATCATGCTGTGCATCTCCTTTGCTTATGGTACAGCTGGTACCACGGAGTGCTGCTGGAACTTTGGTGGGGGGGGGGACTGGCCACTAGGGGGGGCCCTTGTAGCACAGTCGCTCGATTTGTGACATAGGATTCCGAATACAGCCGGACCATTAGCCTGTGGTTTTGTGGAGTTGTTAAGCCCCCCACACTAGGATGATCAGCCTCAGGAGCCATCCAGGTGTTCAGGCTAGGATGATCAGGAGCCATCCAGGTGTTCAGGCTAGGATGATCAGGCTCAGGAGCCATCCAGGTGTTCAGGCTAGAATGATCAGGCTCAGGAGCCGTCCAGGTGTTCAGGCTAGATTGATCAGGCTCAGGAGCCATCCAGGTGTTTGGACCGGGGCGCGAGCCACAGCATGCATATTTCAAATCAGTGAACAAATGGCAAATGAAAAGGGCAGAACGGAGCCGCCACCCGCAGCAAGACACGCCAAGAGCGAGAGCGGAAATGACAGGAGCTGACAGCTTCTTTCCAGTTTCGGTTTGTCGTTTTATTTGGATGATCTTGTCTCAAAGGCTATGTAGCGATGGACAGCAGGCGCAATGGCGACCCGAGGGGGGGCGCGCCCTCGGAGACACGCTGCAGGGCGAGCCCCCTCTCTGTAAAATCACCACAGTGTAGCCAAGTACAGTCAACTTTCAAAGGGTTCATTCCTTTACATTTAAATATGAACATATAAGTTGTAAATATATTTACAGTGACAAATTAATTGTCCTATTTCCAGTGAGTTAACAGAAGGGTAACATGGATAGTACATAGTTAATTACACATGCCTCCCCTTTTGCCATCTGCCTTGGGTTACTGCAATGCATACTCAATAAAGGGTATATTTCATTTAAAAATTAAATGTTATTCTATATATATAGGAGTTGCTCTGCAACCAAAATCAAATTTATTACATTTTTTAACAATACATATTTAAAATATCAACTTATTTCGAATGTGAACAAACAGGATTTAACACGTAGCGTCTGGAATGCACAGTCCACCCGTCTATGATGTAACGCACAACTGCTTCCTCCTCGTATATCTGGGGGAAGGGGGGGGGGCAAACGCATTACAGATATGTCAGGTGACCTCGGGGGGCTTCTGTTTATTGGCCTCTTTGTTTGGCCAGACCGTCAAATCGACAAGCTTTTCTCTGGCCTGCTCTCTCCTCCCTGCATTAGCAGCCCCCCCCCATAACACAGGGAGGTACGTCCTGTCGTACTGGGCCAGAGTGACAAACTGCTCATCTTGGAGCCCGAGGGCCAGATCAGAGGAGGGGATCACATCTGTCACATCTGAGTGAAGGTGACGACGCACCTCCTCACCTCACATCTGAACTGCTGGGCAGTAAGGAAAATGGATCTCCTAGCCCGTGTGTGTGTGTGTGTGTGTGTGTGTGTCTGTGTGCGCGGACTCAGTAGAGGGAGGGGCTTCACTAGCAAATACTCCACTCTAGTCTCCTTTGAAGCATTAAGTTAGTGCTGAAATTCTTGGTCCATCTTCCATCCAGAGGAACTCTGTGACCTCCTAGAAGGCATTGGGCTTCTTGGTAAACCATGTAGTCTCCCTCAGACAGTGCACCCGATAAAATAACAAATAAAAACACGCATTTCTGCCACCTATACCACTGCTCTAGCTGAACAACACTAAAAACTTAAAAAGGGAGAAGGTATATCAATACATCAAAAAGAAAAAGTTTAAGACAAAAAGGCTAAAACATTAGAAATGAGCACACAGCTAATGTACTCGAATACAGCAGAAGGTCTCCTTTCAGGCCAGCTACATGAAATCGCGAGCCCTCACCTGCGATGCGGGCGAGTCAGCGCGACGTCACTACAGGAGACGTGGCCTTAGCTTCCAGTTAACTTATTATTAAAGATCTGCGCTCCTCGCCGTGCCACGGGACCGACTTAAGTTCAAGGATGCTGAAGAGACTGTTACATAAGCAACAGCAAATGGGGGGGGGGGGGACAACAAAACTAGTTACTGGGGGTACTAACATCAGGGCCCCGTTTCACATTTTTTAGCACAGTACCATAGCAAAGGCAGCGTGTGGCCTCCCTGGTCTCCGCGGGTCGTCAGCGCCTGCTGACACAGCCTCTCCGCCGCCTTCAGGGTGACTCGCTTTCTGCAGAGTCAGATCTCTTACTCACTTTCCGTGCATGCACATCGGGCCTGGGGTGCCCTACACTGCTTATAAACCAGCCCTCCCCCCACCAGCGCCACTGCTGGCAGTGAGTACACGCCGGCGCCCCCTCTTGGCGAGACGTCTGAGGACAGCAAATCCTCGGGAAAACACCGCTAGGGGATTATCTGCTCCACATGCCGTCAAAGCCTCTGTAGGACTTCATGGGCTTTTCAGGGGAATTCTGGCTGTCATGCAAAAAGAAGGTTTATTTAAAATAACACTTCACAGGACGGAAATTTAAAACGCAGACTATAAGCGTTACCTCCTTCCGTAAAATAACAGCCTGAATGACCTTCATTTGACGGAAGCCGCGGTCAAACTTCATGACAGATCCTTGCTTTCCACAACAATCCTTCTAAAATTGGTATCCCACAATAAATAAACCAAATGAAAAGTGCATTTATTGCATGAACTTGCAGCCTACAGTCTTTTTTCTGCGGTGGTTTGGCTCAAATGGTATAAATATGTCCCCGTGTTAGCTTAAGCGATGTGACGTCACACAGTGCGGCACTGCTTTTTCCTGAAGAAGCGTCTGCTGCTGGGTCACCTGACCAAGTCACATGACCAGAGTTTGAGGAACATCCAACACCATTGCTTTCTCCAGGTGCAGCCCTGCTTGCTTGTGGGCAGGCCATTGAGGGGAGCGGGGGGGTCAAATTGTTAGGGGAATTGAGAATAGCTTCAAACTCTGTGACCCCACCCTGCCCCCCCCATTTACCCACCCCGACCGCAAAGGTGTTCCTCAATCCACGATGAACTGCACAAATGTCACCGGGAAAGCCCCTCTCCTCATTGGCTCCCCCTCGATGTGGCCCAGCTGTAAACACAAAGGACAGCGTGTCACATCTCCATGGAGACGCCCCCCCAGCACTTACCATGGTAACTGCGAGTCCTCTTAAGGCTGATATTGCAAGTCAGCATGTCAACAGCCAATGACAGTCTTCCATCATTTATAAAACTTCTTTCCTAAGTATTCCATCTTACAAATGCAGCTCTGTCGGGTGACGTGAGTAACGAAGTGTGAAGCCCTGCCTGCTTATTCTGCTGCAGGATGTTACTGGGTGTCAATGCAGCCCGAGGAATAAAACGGAAACAATAAAATGGGTGAGCAATACATTTGTACTTTCGGACACGGACATTAGGACAGGGAACAATTAAAATAAAAAAAAAACCTATGTTGTACAAAAACAAGCCACAGCTGGGAAGGAAGGAAGGCGGATGGGGGGGGGGGGCTGCTGAGATGACATCATGCCTGCTGATATTGCTGGCGTGTCGTCAGGGCCTCCCCTTTCCGCCCTCCCCCCCCCAAATCCTTATAATGGTACAGCCCTGCCCCTTAAAAACCAGCAGGGCCCAGGATAGCACTGACCCTCACCTCTTCTGTAGATGTACATGGGAGTGTGGGCACACCATTTTGGGCATTTATAAACTTAAGGGCCACCGGGCATCGGACACAAGGCCGACCCAACAGAGCCGTACCTACCCACCACTCCTGGTCCTCCTCCCCATCGACTACGATCACCTCTCCCTCGGAGAAGGTCAGCTCGTCCGGATTATCGGCCACGCAGTTATAGATGGCCTTCACTCGCTTTGGCTTCTGTTTCTAGAAGCACAGAGAAGTCAATCAGCCCGTCAGCACCACACAAGTCCTACGACTTTTTTCTTTTTGGAACAATCCAAACGTGTAACTTCCAGACTGCGACATTCCCCAGTTGCGTCATCTGCATGATTTACCGCAGTCTGACAGTGGGGCGGCGATATCGAGCCGCTCGGCATTCTGTCGCCTGTCCTTTCCGGGCCCAGAATTAAATATTCATGAGTGCTGCTGGCACAATGAGCCATTCATGGTAAGGCGCTGCAGAGAACACCCACAGGGACGGCGCCCGGCTAGGGGAAGCTTACCAGCCGCCTTAAATCGAGAGAGAGCACCATGGAAAATGCCCCTGGGGTCTGAGCCAGAGACGAGTTAGTCAGTGAAGCAGGAAAGAAGCCCCCCCCCATATAACATCCTGATCCACAGGCTTTGTGACAGACTCTTGTACAAAGAATGGGATTAAGGACGTTATCAGGAAACAAGTCGCTCTGGCTGGATTGTATTTAACGGCTTTTCCACTCTTTCTCAAAAAGAATTCCTGGGGGAGACTTTGTCGTTTTTGGGGGCCCCACCCAGAATGTCACATTGAGCCGTTCTCCTACCCCCCTAGTGCAGTGATTGTTTGTGAGCAGCGGGTCTCCAGACCTCAGAATGATGGTAAATACTGCCACTGGAAAGTCCCCCCCCAAGTGTGACGGTCATTAATGACACAGAGTGGATCCCGGCACTGGTGAAACTGGAAGACTTACTGAGCACGTTCTCCGGGGCATCGGGGCAGGGGGCGGGGACAGGCCGAGGGAGTTACCCAGACATCCCGGGACTTCCTTGGCTTTATGGAGGATTGAGGGAGACAGAGAGACATGGATGTGTGTAAAATAACATCATGGCTATCCTTGACAGTCGGCACATTTCGGGATCCTTACCCGGTCTCTCGGCAGACGCGGGCTGTAGGGCGGCCCCTTTGAAGCTCTTATCCATGCTGGGAAGATGACAAGGAAGCTTCATTTCAGTCACCCGGAGAGAAACTCTGCCCACACAAACCTACAGCTGAAAGCCGGGCGACCTTCCCCCTTGTAGAAAGCCTGCCCCAAGGGGATTACGGGACCGCAGTGCGGTAACGCACAAACAGGCTGCACTAAGCAGCCCCCTGGAAGTGAACGCGTCTACTGCCCCGAGCCCAGAGCAGAAGCTCCATCTCCACATTGAGCAAGTCTGCATTTTTTATTCACACTCAAAAAACTCATTTGAAGAGCTTATTTAGTATTACCTAAACAGTGCCGTTACTTACCCTCAGCTAACAGCAGAAAACATAAATCAAATAAAAATCAATTTTGCTCTCTTGGTACTTGCAGCACAGTATTTTTGAGGGATGACAGCTAGTGATGGGAATGTCCATTTGACTCTTGGATGGTGAGGAATGTCATGTGGGACTAGTCACATGATACCAGTGTGTCATGTGATGCAGGAAGTGCTCACCTTGCGGGAGACTTGGGTGCTGTAGTCCTGCCCATCGTCACTAGAGGAGAGGTGGGCTTTGTGGGGTCCACGGAGGACACAGGTCCCATTTTGGACTGGAGGCTGATGGTCTCCATTTTGCCCGCCATCTTGGACAGGGGGGGCGGGGGGGCGACCGTTGCAAGAACTGCAAAATGGGTTCTTGTTGTAGGCACTTAACAGTGCAAACAGAGGACTGCAATAGAGCTTGAGAATGTGATGTCACGCCGCAGTGCATTATGGGGCGGATGGGTAGGAATCGCCATATTGTGTGGCCACATTTGTGCAGCAGGTGTTGCGGTAAAGCACACTGTTGATCGATATACTTTATATATACGAGGGACGTTCAAAAGTTTCCACACTTTTTAAAACAAATTACAGCAAAAAAATGCATCAATTTTCTACATAGTCACCTTCTTTTGCGATACAATGATACAGTTTTCAGTACGGCCATTCTCGGACATGTCAATCCACTCATAGACCACCCTACCTTATCCCCATACAGAGCACACATGCGGAGATTAACGTGTGCCTTCTGCCGACAAAAAGCATATGACAGAAAGCTGTTCCTCTTTGGTGCAATTTATACGTTTCGCATTTTCACCACAGGGTGACGACTCTATGCTAACCTGGGAGGGCAGCCGGCCTGCCAGACGGAACTAGTGACATATTACTCGATCGGACACAACCAGTTACTGCTCCTCCTGCCTTCACCGCTTCCAGCGAAAATATAAAAGCGCGGAAACTTTTCGAACGTCCCTCGTATGCATTAGTAGTAGATATATACTATAATGCTGAACAGTTATATATGGAATTATTGTAAGTTTTTAACAGTTAGTGCGAAGGGTACGCACGGTTTACCTTTCAGTATACACTCCGCACAGCGATCCATAGAGCTTCTAGCAGCGAACAATATTATATAATTTGCTGTCTATTGAAGCGTTACAGCTGTTGTTTTAGCTGCGCAATGATATGGTGGTATATTAAAAATTCGCTAACATTTTACTTAAGGGTGCTCCTTGACAGCTACATGGCACCATCATGACAGCCCACATAACTTGTCAAAAGCATTTATAAATGTTTGTTCCAATTTTTGTGGCTGCCATAAATGCTGACATAGGGAACTCCTGTGTCAAGTTCCCTATATATGACAGTATAACAATAATATAACAGTGTGCAAATGAACAATGTCATGAATGACAACACTACAAAAACAAGGTGTCTCTTGCGATCAGGCATAAGAACTGCAAAATCGAATCTTCGAATCTTTATAAACTTCCAGGTCATGTAGCCAACAATTAAACGATTAAAATGAACAAATTGAAATTTCAAAACGATTTGAAATTTTGAAATTGTGTAGCACTCACGCCCCATACAAAAGGTAACCAAACCCATCGGGAACCATGAGGGGAGTCACAAATCCATTCCTCTTTCTTTAGGGATTTCATATTGATCCACGTTTCCGATGATTTTGATTTCTCCATATACCATTAATTTAGTTTGGGTTGGAATTTCTCTCTGTACAGTCCCCTTTCATTTTGACAAACTTTAAGCATGATTCCAATGTGCAGCACCATCACTCCAGTCTGAGTCTGCCAGTTTGGTTTGATTCGGTGTCACACAATATGGTGGCTCCGCCCCATAATGCATTGCGCTGGCTTCCGTTCCCGAGCTCTATACTGCCCTCCAAACGTAAAACGCAGAATGTTTAATAAGAACTGAGTTACAGTTCTAACTCATGACAAAATATCTTATGTTAACTGTGCTTGGTTTTGAATGACAAGCGGACAGCCAACAAACTGAGGCCCTCTTCCACGGGTTCAATATCAGCGCAGTTACAGTGCTCTGCCTTTGTGGGGCAGTATATCCAGGTCAGACGGGGAGACTCACCGGACGTGGAGGTGACACGCATGGGAGGGACAGGTGGGTGCATGTTGGGGGGGTCCGAGGAAGACCTCTGCCTTCCGGTCACGTCGATGGAGCCAGACTTCCAAGTGCCTGGACTGGGTGTCTGAAGGCCGAGGGCCAGACCAGGCAGCACTGCACAAGGGAGCAGAGAGATGGCAGCCTGAAGGGCAATACTGCGGATCACACGCAGCATTTCACATGTAGCCTAAAACACGGCCGCAGGGCAATACTGCAGCTCACACGCGGCATTTCACATGCAGCCTAAAACAAGGCCGCAGGGCAATACTGCGGCTCACATGCGGCATTTCACATGCAGCCTAAAACACGGCCGCAGGGCAATACTGCGGCTCACACGTGGCATTTCATATTTAGCCTAAAACACGGCTGCAGGGCAATACTGTGGATCACATGCGGCATTTCACATGTAGCCTAAAACACGGCCGCAGCCGGACACTTTCAGTACCCTAGTGGGAGAAGAACTTATTTGGGCCAGGAACCCGTGAGATGCAGAAAACAGGAGGTCCAGGAGCTGATTACAACCCCCTCCCCACAAGCGGACTAATGGGTCATGTGACCTGACAGCCACATGCTAATTGCCGAGCGTCCGCATTAGCTCAGGCGTCAGAGCGTAGTTGGACTCTCGAAAACAAGCCTCGAGGACGAGGCCGACTGGGAAGCGGCGGGGGGCGCTCACCTTTGGCCAGGTTGCGGGGGGGAAGTGGGGGTGCGGAGGTGGTGGCGGGCACCAGGAGCTGGCCGGGAGGAGGCAGGATGGTGCCGTAGGTCTCGTTGTTCACCAGGCTGGGGAGGTAAGTTCTCGGCTTCTCTTTGACCGGGCCGGCCCCCTCCCTGGCCGACGGGGCCAGGCCGGGCTGTACCACGTTACTGCCGGGGGTATAGCAGCTGACGGGACGCTCCTCTCGCCGGTGCGGGCTCGGCTGTGGCGGACAGACGGGGTCTCAGACTCTGACCTTCGTCACTCACACTACAGCTACACAATTTATTATTTTAACAGATGCTTGTACGAGGTACAAATAACAGTCAGCCAGGCTTTGGCGCAGTTGGGGGTCTGATAAGATCTGCCTAGCACATTTCATCTCGTCTTACTCATTCCATCTAAACAGGATTCCTTGTTGCTACAGAGATAGCTCTGCCAGCACCCAACCGCCCACCTTCTCATCGAGGTCCTCGTCGCTCTCGTCCAGGTCTTCATGGTGCAGACGCCATTCGTACTCCACGTGGACATGGGCGTTGAATTTGCCACCCAGCGCTTGGCTGAGCTGAGGACAGTGTGGGAAAAAAATCATTGAAATTGACACCAGCATATAGGAGATGGAAGGTGTCACTGGTGCCTTCTGGGGGAGGGATGCACTCACCAGCTCCTCGCACTGTGTGTGCTTCAGACGCCTGGCAATGTCCAGCGGCGTCTCCCCTCCCTCGTTGGCTGTGGGGGGGGGGGGGGGGGGGGGAACAGCCCCGGGGGGGAGGGAGGGGGGAGGGGGGAGGGGGGGGGGCCCCCGGGGGGGGGGGGTGGGTTTGAGGGGGGGCGAGAGAGGGGGGGGAAGGCGTGGAGGGGGGTTGGGTGCTGGGCGGGGGGGGGGGGCGGGTGGGGGGCGGGGGGGGGCGGGACCGGGGGGGGGGGGGGGGGGGGGGGGGGGGGGGGGGGGATTAACAGACAGTCAGGGTAACAGAGTTACAAGCTAATCGATATGCGGCCCCCAGGAGTGAGAGGATGTTTTTAAGGTGGACGACATAAGAGGGGCATTAGCCAATGGCATGCTTTGAAATGATGAGTGACAGGGTAAGGGGTATTCAAGGGGCCTATCAGCTTTCAGCTGGGGCCAGTGCCACTGTGGCCCCCCCCCCCCCCCCCCATTTATACACCCCTATTTCTGTCTATCTTCTGCCTTTTACTGATGAAGGATTAAGGGCAGCGAGCAGCTTGCACTTGCAAAATGAGGAATGGGGACCACCTGAAGGGAAACTGAGCAAATTCAATGTGTATCATGGGCAAAAAACACTGAAAATCCCCAAAGCCGGGCCAAGATGCCCAGCGGTCAGGCTTACGTATTTCGATGGAGGCCTTTCCCCTCAGGAGCAGCTTCAGGCACTCGCTGTTATCCGTCAGGCAGCAGTAGTGCAACGCCGTGCTCCCCTTGGCCGTCTGTTTGTCCAGGTTCACGCTGGAAGGGGGCGGTCAGGGTTACAGACAGGAACAGCCTTCCCCATTCATAATCAAACATGCCTCAGTGTTACCCCCCCAGCATTAAATGGGCTCGCCAGTCCCCCCCACCCCCCCAATGGCGACGCCCCGCCCCCTCACCTGTTCTGCGTCAGGAAGTCCACGATGTGCAGAGACGTCCGGTCCACCAATCGCACAGCCAGGTGGAGGGCGGTCTCCCCTTGTTCCTGCAGCCAATGGGAAGAGACCATTAAGTGACCAATTTTTAGAATGAATCAATGAATCAAGAAACTTGTTAAAAATGCTACCCACCACCATCCGTCTATCCATGTGTATAATATAAATATTGTTACTCATTTATGTTATATTTTATACTATTTATCGGGGGTTGAGGGCCTCACTCAAGGGCCCAATGGCAGAAACACTCCGGCCAGCTTCAGGAATTAAACCGCCGACCTTCTGGTCACAAGCATTGAGCCCCACACCACACTCGCTGGGCCACACGCTCAACTGCTACGGCCACGCAGCCCCCAGACTCACGTGTCCGTTGGCCAGCGGGATGGGCTCCATCAGGTCGACGCCCTCGGCGTAGACCTGGATCAGCGAGAAGATGTCCCGGGCCTTGACGGCGTCGCGGAGCGCCTGCAGCCGGCACGCGGGGTCCGCGTGCTTCTTCCGTGCGAAGCGGCGCTCCGTGTACTTGGCCGTGATAAAGTCCTTCCGTGCCTGCCTGTAGGAAGAGGCGGAAAATCACAAATTTATAAACTAAAAAAAGGTGACAGCCATTTAAAACACCACCGCAAAATTTACGAGCCTACATAATTCTAAGACCCATTTCCGAATATTGCTTTTACTTGAACTGTTATTTTAACACAATACAGGCCACTCAACGTTCTAGAAGGAAATTAAAAAGTAGGACACTGAGGGGGGGCGGGCCGTCCTCCTGGACCCTTACATTCCACTGCTGGGGTTGGGCTTCACACCATCATCTGCGGGCAGGCAAAACTCCATGATCTCATTGAAGCCCGAGTTTCCCACGTTTTTGGCCAGCTGTTTGGCAGACAGAGACTCGGTCACGTCGGTTGCAAAACACCGCACTCCTCTCGAGCCTTAAAGAGCAGATCTGGTGCATCATGACCAAATCCAGCCTCTAAACTTGAGCGTGTCTTAGTCTATGAGATCTGTATTTGTCCTGAGTAATTTGTACACTACTGCACCTCATTCTAAACATTCTTGACATATTTTGGCTCAAATGTAAGGATCCTAAAATTTACCAAGAGTTCGGAAGTCCCAAGCACGTCCAGCGTAAGGGACTGTATCCTGGAGTAGTGGACACCGAGTTCCCGGTGGATTCCAGAACATTCTATACAGGTCAGGATGCCTAGGTTAGTGGAAAGCCAGGTGGGACCTTGACAGGAGGGATGGTGAGAAGATATTAATGATCTCACAAGAGAAGCTGGAGATGCTACAGAGCACTGACTGCACCAACACATCTGCTCAAGAATGAACTATCCAACCTTCAAGTGATCAACAAAGCAATACATGATCAGATAGCAAAAAAGATTAAACTACAATCTATCCCACAATACACCACATTGTCATAAGTAACTTCCTGTTCACTGACCAGGGGCCCCACAGTCGCAGCAGGTGTCATTCCCGGGCATCCTCTTCACCTCTCCCAGGATGGCTTTCGTCAGCTCCTGTACGATGTTGTTTTCACCCACGTGCTGGTCGCCCTTGAAGGCATTATTCAGTGCTTCCTCTTTGCTGTTCTGCAGCACGGAGATCCATCTGCAACGGCGAGGAGGGGGGATGGAATCAGTGTGGGGGTCAGCGTTCCACCACGAACCCAGCGGTACGAGCAACCAACACTCACATCTGACACTCCTGCTCGTCCTCGGCCTGAAAGTGATACGTCCTGTCATCTGCAGGGAGACCGGGAGAGGAAGATGAGGATGAAGAGAGAGGAGGAACACGGGCAAATTGCGCCTCAAGGAAGGATGTCATTGAATGAAAAATCTCACTGAATGCGCAAAATGAAATGCACAATGGACACGAGGGTCAACCAATAGCCATGTGCCATTCAATTGACGGACATGTGAGTGGGCGGGACCACTGCGCGACCATAGCTGCCTACAGTCTTCCTAGCTAAATCAGTCTATCAGCCTGTGATGCTTGGAGCTACTATGTCTTTCAAGGTCAGGGATGCACACAAGACCAACAGCATACAGACTGAGTGCCAGAGAGAGGTCTGTGCTAAAAAAAAAAAAACCCTGCTATGTGACTTAAAAATATGTGCATAAATAGAAAATGTCCCACATTAAAAAAAAATAAAAATTCTCGATAGCAAAGGGAAGTGGCTTATGTAACAGCGTTTCAACATCAGAGCATGAGGGCCGGACGATGTCCTTTGAGAGGAAAATTTCTGGGAACAACGGGAGCCATAGTTTGGCGTGTCTGTTTAGGAAAAGATGATGTCAACCTGATGGGGGGGGGGGGGCGCGTGTTTTTGTGAAGCGGGTCTTCTAGTTACAGACTGTTGAAAAACACCACTGGGATTTTTTTTTACTTACAGTAGTGTGAGAAAAACGACACTCATATTTCACCCTGATTGACACCATCAACCACATCAGCCCTTAACTGAGTACGGCCGTAACACGTAATTAACAGGTAATTAAATGAAGAGTGCCATTGCAGGGATGCAATTTCATTATTTCTCAGACTTGCAGAGGGAGGGTGTGGACTGCTGCTCCTCATGGCGCTGGAGCAGGCCCGCAGCGGACGATAGCAATCTTATGATTTTGGCAGTACAGGACGAAAAAACGATCTTTCTGCTTAGCAGTCAAAGTAGCTTTTATAGAGCAGCTTCCACGACTCCAGGAGGTTAAAATAAACCCTTCAAAGATTACCAGTAAAGAAGAATCCAAGTAAATAATCTCTCTTGAGCTGTTTTAGTTTGGTGCAGACAGAAAGCAGGGCTGAGGAGAACGCCAAAACGCGCTGACAGCGTGCAATATTTATAGACGCCCCTTAAAATTTACCCTGTCATAGCAGACATAGCAGGAATATTATAGGACTTGCAGTCCACCGTTTAGGTATAAGGAGATTAAATCATACGGTCCGTCAAGGGCACAGCGTCTGATAAACTTCCACGAGACGCAGGGAACCATAAACTCATTTTGCAGAGGATATATCACAACTCATGAGGCAAACAGTGGCAGCTTTAAACGGCTTTAAAATCACCTAGGCATAGGATCTGATCGCCCGACGGGTTATTTACTCCAGCAAAGTGTGTCAGGACGCACAACGCTCAGTCTGGCCTTGCCAACATGCATCACCCTGACTGCTAACCAGGACTGATAATGAGCAGCACAATGTATGGCATGGAAATGTCTCAGAATATTCCAGAAGAAAAATGCTCCAGTCATTAACCAGCATAAACACTAGTTACTGATGCAGGAGACCGCTCCGTGATTACAGGCCGTGACACGTCATAAACTCTCCATTCCTACACAAACAGACAGTCAGACTCACAGACACACACACACACACACACACAATTCCCAACACTGAGGCACATTTGTGCTCCTTCCCTTCCGGATTCTTCTTAAGGTACCCTCTTTGTAATACAAGGCCTGAAACTCTTTCCCTGATTCAATTTACACCACTACAGGAGATTAGAGGGTTCCGGTCACATGCCCCGCATGCAGTGTTCGATCGAAAGTACAGGGAATTCTGGGGGTGGGGGGGGGGCAGCGTACGTGATATGAGATCGAAGCTCTTCTTCTCCTCCGGGTTGTGCTTCACCTGGCAGGTAAGCAGGTTGAGTTTCGCTGGCGGCCTGTTAGCCTGGACGGGGGAAACAGAAGTGAGGCCATGAGGAGAGAGAAAACGACGAGAGACACAAATCCAAGGTGTTTGTGTGCCGCTTTAAGGCTGCGAGACACATCACTCTCAGCCGGCACTGGCTCTGAGTTATGAGACACACTGTGGTATCTGACATTCGGCCTGAACCATCCATCCGAGCGTCAATCCCAGGGGGGCCTTTGGCTGTTTCCCTCCATAAAAAAAACTGGGCAGCTAAACACTTTAGCTCATAGATCCATATTGTCTCCCTCCCCCTTCAAAATATAAGACCTGGCGGGTATGTTTATGTGCTGGTCCTCCTCGGAGCCACGGAGCGAGGAGATTCCTCACCTGGATGCCACTCAAAGACGGGTGTGTGGTAGACAACTAATGAGCCTTAATTAATTGCAACTCCAATTTTTATGGTTATAATGCATTTGAATGAATTAATGGCCCGATAGAGAGAAGGTCGTCATAAAAACCCAGGGCAGCCATTAGCTCCGGGTGGAGGAATGAGGCTTTAAACCCGACGGCCGATTGGTAGGACCACTTAGGGCGTCCAATCACAGGCAGCGTTACACCTCCACACAGTGGTTTACTGGTTCCCACTGGATTAAACTGAGCAGCTGTGTTATTGTCGTTGGAGAAATGCTGCAAAGAGGAGGCTCTCTTGGAGAGATTGATGCTTAGCGTACACCAGGAGGCCCACTCCTCCACCTGTGGGCTGGATGAATAATGGATGGCTGGTGATGTTCAGGCACTAGGACCTGGGGCGCCCGCTCCTCTACCTGTGGGCTGGATGAATAATGTATGGCTGGTAGTGTTAAGGCACTAGGACCTGGGGCGCCCACTCCTCCACCTGTGGGCTGAATGAATAATGTATGGCTGGTAGTGTTCAGGCACTAGGACCTGGGGCGCCCACTCCTCCACCTGTGGGCTGGATGAATAATGTATGGCTGGTAGTGTTCAGGCACTAGGACCTGGGGCGCCCACTCCTCCACCTGTGGGCTGAATGAATAATGTATGGCTGGTAGTGTTCAGGCAC
>JAODKM010000028.1:236922-254347 GCA_026780845.1 Petrocephalus sullivani
AAAGCGTCGAATGCAGTGGTGTAAAGCACACTGCCACTGGACTCTAGAGCAGTGCAAATGTGTCCTCTGGAGTGATGTATCACGCTGCTCTGTCTGGCAATCTGATGGACGAGTCTGGATACATGCCTGACTGCACTGTACCAAGTGTAAAGTCTGGTGGAGGGGGGGGATTATGGTGTGGGGTTGTTTTTCAGGGGTTGGGCTTGGCCCCTTAGTTCCAGTGAAGCCTTCCAGTTGAAGCCGTTATAGCTGTAAAGGGTGGGCCAACTCCATATTAAAACATATGTATTAAGAATGGGATGTCATAAAATTTCATGTGCTTAAAGGCAGGCGTCCCAATACTTTTGGCAGTATAGCGTAGGTGGGCTACTTACCCACTTTCACACCCCAGCCGGAATGATGCAGGGAGTGTTGGCCATATTATAAAAGTGCAATATTCAGTACATTAGCAGCGGAGTGTAATAAACATACACCGACGTGTGATAAAATAAACAAGGCTTTACGGCGTGTGTGTGATTTTATTTAGTGTGAAGCACAAGGCTATTAATAAATTGCCGAAGACAAGTGTGAGTTTTCAGTAAATAACACACTGAGAAAAATCATGCTTGTGACCAGGCTCCCCGTTCCCGGGATTCTGGGCTGACAAGCGAGAGGGTTAATTGCCGTCACCGTCTGCTGCTTTGCAATCTGGGTGTCAAACAGCACAAGGCCATCGTCAGGGAGACGTATCCTCCCCTGGAACCAAGTGGGGGGGGGGGCATTGTCCTCGCTGCTGTTTTGATGAGACGACTGTACAAACACACATGCTGAATAGCATGATTAGCCACAAGTGCTACCAGAACACCAGTCGCTAATGAGGGTCTTTGTGCCACTGTCGCTGGCCCAAGTTAGCAATTAGCATGAAGAACAACACACAGGATGTGGCAAGTATGTAAACAGACTGTAATGGAAATCAGCCGTCTCGGCCACAAATTTCCTGCCGGCCCATGACACGCTCCCACTTCCTGGTAGGTCAGGAGCCGCCACCAAGCCCCCCTGCCGTCCCCTCGCCCCACCGCGGCGACACAAACATCTGCCGTCTGGGACCGACTTAGCGCTGCCGTGCTTAGCGCCGCCTGGCCGCACTTGACCTACATCGCCGCTGGACCCGAGGAGACGACCGGCGGAGGGGAGTTGGTGGTGGTGGAGGTGGGGGCGGCTCTTCCGGATCCAGCAGCTGCGCAAAAGGTCCGGCGCCGACCCGCCTGGGAACCGCGACGTCTCTCAACGAGAGAGGCTCCCGAGAGAGAGCCGGGCCGACTGCTTTTAAAATCAAATTGAGCTCTGAAGGAGAGCCAGTCAAAGGAGGCGAGAGAGAAGATCAGAGGGGTGCTGTGGAATGCTGCGGGAAACCAGGGCGACAATCTAGTTTCTGGAGAATGCCAGGGATTCTTTTATCAAAGATACAGACAAGGATGTCTTTTTTGGGAGCCCATAAATGATGACCCCCCCCACCCCTGACATTCTCGGGGGAAAATTGCCATCCTGTAAATCGCACCCCTATCACGGCCACCTCCCCGCCACGTCACAAGTCACAGCATCCTCGAGGCGCCCCCCCGCAGAGCCTCTAATGCGCCAGACACGCCCGTCTGGTGTCCGTTATGGGGGGGCTATAACCCCCCCACGACCCCACCCCACACTTCTCCTGCCCTCCTCTCTAGCCGCACAGACCCCCGAAACGACGATGCTGTAATTTGGGCCAGGGCCACCCCATTCATTCCTGGAGGGCTGATTACAAGCCCGACGCATGTTTCAATGCGACACCAGATGTTGCACCAGACTGACGCTGAAAGGAGAGAAGGGAAGAAGAAAAAAAAAATCAAATAAAATAACCCAACAGAAGCTAAAACGCTGCTGTGGTCAGGACAGCGTGTCTGCCGCACATCTTACTCAGGCTCCGGGACCACCCGGGGAGGGGGACAACTCCCCACCCGAAACCCACCGAGTCCCACCCACCAGCAGGTTATAAATGGGAAGTGGTGAGGGTGACCGTGCGGCTGGCCTGCTCCCCTCAGGGCTGCGAGCTGGCAGCCGTCTGCGGCCGTACACCACGTGCCCCACAAATCATAAAGAGCGGGGGAATAAGTGAATATTTAAGCCACGACGGGGCAGATTGGAGGCCGCCGGAACCCACGAGACCCAATCTCTGCGTCCATGATGCATTTCACGGCGACCCTGGTCAATGGCACCAGCTCTTCTATATTTGATTGTTTATTTCTGGCTGCTGCTAAATAAGAGAAGCAGCAACAAGGTGGTTTGTTTAGAAACAGGATGAGCTAAACCCAAACAGACAGGGTTTATTTTACAGCGACGTCCCAGGTTATGGCGGGAAGCACTTTAAGGAGTAATTAAAACTCATGGAGTAGTTATTGGAAGCCAGAACGATTCTAGGATTTTTAAGGTGGGGGTGTACAAGATGGGCAACAATTCATACATAGCCAATGATATGTTTCGAATCAGTGAGTGAGGAGGAAGGGGGCCAATCAGTTTTCAGCTGTGACCAGTAGCCCTGTGACCCCGCCCCTGCATACGCCCCTGAGGAGAAGAGCGAGCCACTCACACACGCAGTGCCCAAGGGGGTTCTGATCCCGCCTCACAGCACCCCCTTCCACAAGTCCTCCCTCCCTACCCACCAAAAGGAATCTCCTGGACAAACCCTCTGATGTCATCCACACTGCGGAGAAACCCTCCACCAGGCTCGGAGTGGCACCAAGAGACGGCGTCTCTTAATCGGCGCACCCCATAAAGCGGAGACGCCCACATGACGCCCAGGGGCAGGAACAGACTCGGCGGCTCCAAAATTAAGGCCGGAACTATCATCCCAACTCGCAGCCTCCATAAAACTCACGCCAAAAATAAGGCACTCCTGACCTGACACTGGCAGACAATCTGAGCAGCTCCATGGCGACCAAAAGGAGAGAGGACATGCTTTTTCTTTGGGGGGGTGGGGGGGGGGGGGGGTTACATCCTCCCCTTTTGCTTAACCCTCCCACAGCCCCATCAAAAGAGGTGCCGCAGCTGGTGCAGAACATAGCCAACTGGATGACTTGGGGGGGCAAAAGGTTCCCATTTACTGCCTATTTCTGAGAAAAAAATGGGAGGGAGTGGGGGGGGGGCTTTAAAACACACAGCCTCGGGCGTGCACTCTACAGCGAGCCCCCGGCAGCGAGTTTTACAGCCGTACACTTGTTACATCACCACGAGTTCCTGACTGCTCCAACACTAGTTATCTATGAACCGGAAGCCATGCAACATGAGATAAGAACAATATTAATTTTGGCTCTTCAAATGAATGGGTGCAGGGCTGGCGGCCGCCCAGCACGACTTTGGAAAACCTCCGACGGAACGGCCCGCCCTCCACCCCCCTTGAGACGCAGCTCACAGCCAGACGACAACAAACAAAAACTTCTGCTCGGCCGCGTTCCGGACGCCGGCCTCGAAACAAGCAGACACGAATTGTTCTCATGGTACCGCGGGGCGGGCCACACCCACACGAGGGTCTCGCGCATTCCGGGACAGCGCGAGCATCTGTGTGCAGACAGAGCTGGCGGGGGCGTAACAGCAGCAAGCACTGTCCGTCCTCATTAGCATAACAGAGAAACCATATGGGACAAAGTTGGTGGCCAGCTGTCAATCCTTAGAATGGGCCGGGGGGGGGGGGGGGGGGAGATAAATAAAACAAACACTTTAGTGAAAATTTTACAGGGGCAATAAATGCAGAGGTCATAGGCTTGCTTTGGAAAAAGGAAGCAAGGGGGCACCTTCCTCCCCCGGAACACTCATGCTGATGTGCCTGCAATGTGGCTGCTCCTGTCCGATACAGCAGATCAGACAGACAGGAACACCCCCCGCCCACATGCTCTTAGACTGCCCCCAGGACAACCCAACATGTTAAAAACACTGTCACGCATCTCCGCTCAGGGGCCAGCGGGAACAAGGTGAACAATCCCATTCCGAGCTCCACAGCCGACGTGGTCCAACACAGCTCAACGCGACGGGACGAATCAGCCGACATCCGCCGAGTTGCTATTCAAACTCGCAAAGCTACCAGAACTAACCTGACTGCAAACGAATGAGATGCTAAATGAGGAATCGTTAGCCGTGGAGAGCAGTTACGACGAAAGCAGCAGAGAAGCACAAAGCGAGGTGTGTATAAAGAGGGCCGGCTCTCATTAGAGCCGGGGACTGTGCAATGAAGCTCGTAAACAGCAGGGGACTGATTAAAAAAACGGAATCCCGAGATAAGGCCAGGAAGAGGGAGATGAAATATGTCTGGTCCTCCTACGTAATACAGTGAGAAGAAAAATAGGAAGTCATGATGAATACCATGTAGGCTTCACTGCAGGAGGAGGATTCAAAATGCAGACCAGCTTGGATGATGAAGAGTTCCTGCCACCCTAACTCTCGTTACTACATGTCGACCGACGCTGAGAACACCCAGAGAAAGCGAAATGAATCCAAGAAACTCTGGCACTTTTAAATTTCAGAAAAGAAAATGACAAGTAGGGGAGATAGGTAGGGTTCACAGAGCTCAGAAAATATGTCCTCTTCTTCAGATCTGCAAGTGTAAGCACAGGTTGTGAAGCTTCAATATATGAATCAGTGGCACCAAACTGGGAACCTTAAGGTGCCGGGGTGTCCGTCGCAAAATCCCACATCTAAAGAAATGTGCAGCTAGGCCAGGAGGTATTAAAAAAAAACTCACCAGAAACCTCTCCCCGTTCAAAATTACAGGCATGTAATTAAGAAAAACAAACGTACACCTCTCCAGAAGACTCAAAGACTTGCGTGACATTGCCGTTACCAGGCGACCTGGGAATCCCTTTCATCATTAAAGAGCCAACAGATCAATGGGGGTAGGACGGAAGGCCTCGCTTGACACTGAAGAGTAAGCTTAAGGGCACAAGCTGTCTTGGGTGATTTGGCGCAACGTGACCCGGGGCTCATCTGTTGCACTCCAACAGAAGCTTGACCTCCTGCCAATCAATGTGGAACAGTCCAGCCTACTGAAGGCGGTTTTCCCATCACCCCTCCCAATAGACTCCCAACAGTCCATCGAGGTCACAACCCGCCCCATTGCCTGCGCCTTCAGAGAGGCAGGTTGCCAGATGACCCCCCGCCAGCTCATGGAATCAATATCCGTGGGAAAGCTTGACCACCTCCGAATCTGGCACGAGGTTCATGGGCCGCCAGCGTGCCCCATGGAGATCCCGTTCCCGACCTGAGCTCTCCGCGCTCTCCCCGACAGTGAGAAGGACCTTTTCACACTTCACGGCCTGATCCAAAAATGCCGCACCGGGACCCCGAGGTCAAGCGGTTTCGTTTCCTGCCTGTGGTGAAAGAGGCTATTTAAGGTTCCATGGGAGTTGGTACCATGGGAGTTTCCCTAGCAACATTTCATAGGCCTTTTTTATAAGGTGGTCTCAGCACAGACACTGACAAACAAAGAACAAGAGGTAAAAAACAAAAGAACCTTGGCACGGGTAGCCACTTCCTGTAGTCGGGCACGGGCGCGGTGCCAGCAATCTCCATCGTTCCAGGCAAATCCTCGCTTCCACCAACTTCTACACGAGGTCCCAGAGCACAGCCAACTGACGACCAAGAAACAAGAGGCGAAGACGCAAGCACACAATGGGAGAAGACAAATAGAACTTTACGATCTGATGAAGCCTTCTGCACACCAAAGCACACCTTTTTTCACAAGTCTGGTGGATATTAAGTCCTCAACTCATCCGTGTCGTCCACGATGCACGGGGTCGAACCCAGCAGGGATGGCGGAGGTCCAGTCTGCGATTCCAATTAGAGTATGGAGGGATAAGCTCCTTACCGGAAAGGGGGGGGGGCAGTGGTGGCCCCCGGCCGAGACAGCTCATACGGAACAAATGTCCAAACGCAACACAGGGGTAATTAATGCAGGGAAGTCTCTGAATCCAGCCCCCTCCCTTAACAGGCACCTCTTAAAATGGTCCTCCCCCACCTGTCGGGCTGAAAATGTTCAAGGGGTGAGGGGTGGGGGGGTGCATTTTGAAGCCTAAAAAGGTCACTACCTCCATATAAGGAGTGGTGCGATTTCACCAGAGCTGGGGCTTCTGTAGGGTAACCGCTTGAGAGGGGTGGGGTTCAAAAAGATTCGGCATGTGGTCGCATTTGCCTTCCTCAAAAACCTCAGCCGCCGTCCAGAAGACTTCCACCACGGTTCCTCCTAGGAGGGAGGGGAACCAGCAGCCCCCCCATCTGTACAATAACTGCAGATGTCAGGCGTGACCCTCCCCCATTCCATCAGCTGAAACATGATGGAGAGAAAGTCGCCTGGCCGCTTTACCAGCAGCGGGTGGGGTTACCCTGGGGAACGCGGCAGGGCCAACAGTTGCTGGACACTCCAGGAATTCCAAGGAGATTCCCCGGCACATTCCGATAACTCCCGCGGTAAAGGAAAGCTGCCAACACCAGGGGTTTTGGTTTAAACTGGATTAAATACTGAAACAGACGCACACACGTCACATGGGCAGCCTGGCATCACTTGCAAACAGCAGATACCCCAAAACTACACGGTGACCTTTTAGACTGATGGAGCGGGGAGCTCAATTTCACACAGCTCCATCTTAAATGCCTACCATCCCCCCCACAGATTCACAAGACAGCAAGTGGTCAATCATCATGACCGTATACAATCGGAAGAGCTTCCTTTTTGCATGGGCTGGAGAAATCGAACAACAACCATTAGTAAAGGACAACATGGACTTATGAGTAGAAGGTAGGGCGATTTCTCTACTGGGGAGTGCAGAAGATCGATTCCAGCGCCACTTATCCTCCACTTTACCATCCCAAGCTGTGAACCTCTAAACATTAATAAAACATGACACAGTTAGCCTTTTAGGATACCGAGCGAGCAACGTCCAATCACGAAATCCAAAAGGAACGACTTAAAGCAGAATGGATTGGATTGCAGATTCCTCCACTTGACCCACCAGCTCAGTGCTCCCCACTGAGTCTCAAAAAATGTAATTCTCTGGCTAGTACCGGCATGTACCCTTGATGCAGAAACTACAGCACTCATCACCAGTGACAGTGAGAGCATTAACAGCACACGAGTGGGAAAGATGATGTAGGGAACGCCGTTACCCATTTTCACTCGCCCGATGATTTCAGGGATCAGACGGCCACTTGGGCACCGGCGTTAATGAGCGAGGACACAGCCAAAGACATCCTTGGGCAAAGAGACCGCCAAGGTGACAGAGAAGGACAGACATTGGCAGGAGACGGGACACAAATCTGAGGACTTCTCATGCAAGGGTGCATCTGCTCCTATATAACGACACAGCTGACTCAACTTGAACCAACCAGAAGTAACTACTCCAGTAGACATGACAAGACCAACAAACCTTCAAGTGGTCTGAACATAATCGATAAATATGGTCTCAAAATGAGCCTTATTGTCTTGTGTCTGTCACCACACAGATACTACAGCATTGATCTTGACAATCACCCACTCGGTATGCTATAACAATCTTTTCAAATAGCATTTATTTCAACTACCTTGGTTTAGATAAAAGGGTGACACACTCACAGACACCTGCTGCCACAATAATATTTGTCCGGAATTCCACTTAATGATATTCTAATCCACGGCACAAAGCAGTAATAATGATCTTGCCAGTGAACATGTTAACAATGTGTCCACACAAGCCTTTGTGTAATTCAAATGTTTGCTCTGCCCATTCCCCTCCGGTGATTCAAAGCCACAAACCGGACTGCCCATTTGCCAAAAACAACACAGAATAATCCTAATACATATTTTTGGGGATAATTTAAACATTGCTGTAAAATTGCAACCTCAGAAAGCAGTTTTATTCTGCATGTGCAGTTTCTGTGAGCGCTACCACTCACCCATGGGGCTTACCGACGGCGAATAACCCCCACAAATATATGATTCAAGACTCTGACGGAAGACGTGCGTCAGAGCCCACTGCACACAAGATCGAGGCAGGTACGAGTCCGGTCCTGGTGCTCACCCAGTTCCCAGCAACAGGGCTCAGAGTCATACTGGGAAGACTGTGCTAGATGTGAGAAGGCGTAAACAGTAAAAAAAAGAAAAAGAAAAAAAAAAAAAGCACACTGACCTTTCTTCTTATACCATGGCCTGCAGACAGAAAATGCAAGCAGTGAAGGACCTGGATGCAAATGTCTAGGAAATACTAGAAAAGCAGCAAGATCATATCTGTGAGTCTAAATAAATGAATACAGGAACGAGCAACTAACAGAGTGCTCACTCCTCACACGTAGGGGGGAAAAAACCCAGCTGGGGGTTTCCCTGTTAGAAATGAGACTGAAGTTCCATTTGAAATGGATTCTAGTGCAGGAATTTTGAGTGAAGAACAAATCCTCAATTCCCGGCTTGTGACTGAGGGAATTTTCAGTCCAGGCAGTATGAGGACACGCACGACACACAGATGTGACAGAAAGGGCCTGGTGAGGTCTGCTCTGAGGCCCCAGATGCCTTCTCTTCAGCACCCCGACGTCTCTGATTGACAGGACCCACTGGCCACGTGAGAAAAGGTGACGACTTCCTCTCGCCACCCCTCCTCCAATCATCGTCTCCCAGTAGACACTCATTTCTGATGAGGATCGCAGCTGTGACTAGGAACCCCCCCACCCCCCAAACACCCACCCAAATCCCCAAAAACAAGGGACCCCAGGGTTCCCCGGGGAATAGATCCCACAGCAGGAGAGTCGATCGAGTTGCCCTGTAGCCGAACATCCAAGCATTCAGAAACCATAAATGAATAAAATATTGAACGAACGGCGAACAGGAAGACCACACAAGACAGGACCTGTCTTTGAGTTAGTCAGTGATCTTATTCATTAGTCATATCTGCTGACCTGAAACCTTGGTTTTAAATTACTAAAATCCCAACCGCAGAGGATCGAGGTCATGGAGTGCATACAGACACCACCCGGGCCTTGCGTAAGCCTGGTTCCCGGTCCAAGTGGCCTCTCCTGTGTGAGCTCTTGGTTCAGGTTGCCCTGTGTCTGCCTATTCAGCTATGTTTTTGCCAACAACAACCATTCGTGTTTTTTCTGTGTCGCTTCGGAGGGATCACGTGCCGAGAAAACCAGTCCAGCTGCATTTTTCCCCAACTCTGCCCAGCAGGTCACTTTTCTCAGCAAGGCCCCTCCCACCCTGGCCAGTGAACCAGAGAGCTTGGAATCAGTGGCCCAACCAGGAGGACGGGGCTCCTGGTCCTCTGACAAACTTAAGTAAAGAAAATGCAAAAAATCTGAGACCCGTTTCCCTCCGTTTCAGCTCCGGCTCTCAAAGGAGGGCTTGTAATTAAAATATGCAGCAGGATATGAGCAGCGGAGGAGCAGCCAGCACTGTGAGGGAAGCTCTCCACAAGGACGGCTTAAAGCGGGCCTTGTAGCCCGACCTCCCTTGGCCGTTCCCAGGATCAGACAGGACCCCAACCAAGTGTGCGTTTAATGATGTCTTACTTTGCAACAAGGATGCATCACTAAGTTTCATAACATGTCAGGACTAACATGCAATAACATTTATAAGACAGATACAGGTACAATTCAGCAAAACATCCACCTTACATTAAAACCGCAAATAAATGCAAATACGTCTTATTTAGGCCATTGTCCCGTTCACGTAAATAAATGAGGGCACAAATACAACGATGTACATTTCATTGTGTCTGACGAAACGTCTGTAAGAAGAAGGGGGCATTTTAGTGTTTCTTAGGACCACCAAACACCCCTTATACATGCAAACGACCGAGAGGAATTCTTGCATATCCAGGTCACTTTCCCATCTCTTCATGATGGAATCCCCGCAATTTCAGGAACAGCCCAGATGACGGGCTGGCCGGATCCGACAGCAAAGAGCAGCACAGAGAGACACCTGTCATGCCCACAAAGAGCACCACACTGGCGGCTTCGGCGATCTGGGGAGCCCCCGCTGCATCACGGCGACAAAACGCCACTAATTAAAGCTTAATTAGGGAGGGTGTGCGCCCGCCCGTAGGCCGTGCACAGCGCATCAGCATCAGCACCGGGACGCAGGCAGGGCGAGGCATCGGGGGCGACGGGCCCCGGGATGAATGAAAGGACCGGGAACAAAGCGGGAAAGGTGCCTGGTCGGCGGCCCGGGGACGCAGTGCTGATGCTGCAATGATCCAGCATGAGCCCCGGTCACTCATGCATCCCCCCGAATATCGCTGCACACCAGCCTGGCAACTTGGGAGGGGAAGGACCGGGGGGACTGGTTTCGGCAAGTTACTGCTCAAAAGCACTGTGTAAGTATCTGCCTGGATGCCCGGTGCACAGCGGCAGTACCGGAACGGCGAGCCGGCACAATGGCATCTCCCCACCCACCCCTTCGCAGTCCATTACAGCAGGGCAAACAAACAATGCGCATAAGGCATGCGGGCTAAAGTAAGCAGCAATCCAGCCCGCGGGGGCTGCTGCTGCGACCCGAAGCTGTCAGCATCGTGACGGTAAGGAGGGGAGGAAGCCGGGCTGCAGCGTGCGGGGGGGGGGACCGCATGCGGGAAGCAGCGGGACTCACCTCCTCCAAGGCGGCCACGGTGTTCCTGCAATGAGACATCCGAGTGGTGAAGTTGGAGGCCGTCGGGGACTTATAATCTTCATTAGTCTCGGCCACGAATTCCGCCACCGTGATCTGGTCCGGCATATTAAAGTTACTGGTCAGGCTCCTTTATATATCTCCCGAAAGTCTGAGTGCGGATCCCAGCAGAGAAGGTGATCAAACAGGCCGGCACCGGGGACAGAGAAGTTTAGCATGAGAGAGTCCGATGGGCTGCCTGGAGGGAGACCATGGCTGGACGTGCGCGGTTCCCACTACGCCCGAAGGTACGAGCCGGACGAGCCAAAGGCAGCGGCGCTGCGGGGGCTGCTGCTCCCCCAGCCTCCTCCCCGGCTCCGGCTGCAAAGGGGCTTCTAGCTGATCGCAGCCGAAACTAGTCGGGCAGATTAAAAGCCATATAATTCATTTCTTGTATCCTTTAAAAAAGCGAGTAAATAGGCAGCAGGGTGGCTCTGCGCAGGCGTGCGGGCGGCCGGGGAGCAGCAAACTTCCCGGCGTGGGAAACTGCGGGCTTTCAATGAAAGCGCAGAAAATTGACAAAGTAAAAGGTAGGGGGGACGGAGGGAAGGGGCCGGGCGCTCAATGGACGAGGCCCGGCCAATGGGAAGACGAGCGGCCCACCCTCCAGCCAATGGAAACCCTCAGTGGGCGTGGCCATTGCCCGAGCACGGCCGCGGCCCAATTCCTTTTAAGGTGGAATACGGGAATTACCACGAAACTATTTCAGGTGTCCTGAAGCCTTCTCTGCACCAAAAAGATGATTTTACTTGCCCCAAGCAAGAATCAAGTCAAGTCAATTAATAGCATATTTAAAAACAACGGGAGTAACCGGATTAACAAGTGCCACATGCTTAATAAAATAAATAAATAAATATAGCACGAAAACGAGCATATTTGAAATAAGAATTGGGCAGTAAAAATAATAATTAAATGAAATATAGTAATGCAAGCAATAGATATAAAGCATTAAGCCAATTAAAAAGAAATTAAGAGTGTTATTAAAATTAATTAAAAGAAAATTAGGAGTAGACGTCACGCAAACCTTGGGAAAACCTCAAGTTGAATATGTTATCTTTTGCTTGTTCCAGTTAAAAGTCTAGCAGCTGCATTTTGAATCATTTGTAGTCCAGGAAGTGTGGAAAGGGATAACCCCATATACAGAGAATTACAGTAGTCAAGCTGATAGGGGATATCAGCATGGATAACTATTTCCAGGTCCTTATGAGATAAAATCGGCATTACTTGGCTGTAGTTCGAAGATGATAAAAGCTGTCATTTAAAACACCACTGACCTGTTTGTTAAACTTCAATTAAGAATCCAAAAGCTATGTTTTTAACTTAATTGTGCCAATTTGCTGACAGAGGACCAAGCATACTGCCTAATCTAGCGAATGAGCCAGGATGGCCAAATACAGTTACTTCAGTTTTGTTTTGATTGAGTTGAAGGAAGTTCCTCGCCATCCAGCATTTAATTACTATTATCTAAGCAGTTGAACAAGTTCTTCAGAGAGCTGGCACTGTAACTGCTAGGTAAAACTGTCATCCGCATAACAATGATGCAAAAACAAATTGTTTTTCGAAGATAGAATCAAGGGCATAAAATGGATTTAATGGGGGTGGAAGATGAGGAACACTTACCTGTTCTGATTTAGAAGCTTCTCTGTCTTAAGTAGGGGGGAAACCATTGTAGCACTGGGCCCTGCAGACAGGCTACTGCCACCAAGCATTTTAAAAGGTATGTCATGGCCAGCCATGTCAGAAGCTGTGCTAAGATCAGACAGGACTGAAACTGAACAAAACCCAGAACTGATAGAAAGAAGAATGTCATTCTGTACATTCAGCAGAACTGATTCTGCACTATGCACAGCTCTAAAACCAGAATGGAATTTGTCAAAGATGTCAAACTTGTTCAAGTTGGAGGTGACCTGAGAGAATGAAACTTTTTCAAACATCTTGGAGATACATGGTAGCTTGGAGATGAGCCTGCAGTTTTTGTGGTCATTTCGGGTCTAGGCTAGGTTTCTGCACGATTACACATTTAAAACTGGAAGGGAGGACTCCACTAGTCAATGAGCTATTAATTATAGCTAAATAAGGGGGCTAATTTTAGGAAAGACTTCTTTAAAAAGACATGATGGTATGATGTCTATGGGGCAGTAGGTGGCATTCACTCGTGAGACCACCTGAGACGGGTGGGCAGATGACACTGGCTGAAATTGCTGGAGGTAGCTGATTGGATGATGCGTCCCTGAGGGATCTGTGTCTGGCGTTGACATTTTAGACCTTATGTTGTTAATTTTGTCAGTGAAGAAATTCAAAGACTCACAGCTTTTACTAGTAGAGGCAAAAGTAACAGCAGCAGAAACTGCATATGGATTTAAGATGGCGCTAATAGCGTTGAATATGATTCTAGGTCTGTGGGCATTTTAATTAGTCCCACATAATGTTTTTCCTTATTGGTCTTAACAGACCTTTGGTACAACTTGAAACAACCTCCTAAAATTTAATCCAAGACCCGAAGTTTGTCTTTTTTCACTTGCACTCAGCCTTTCTGCAGTCTTGTGTAAGAGTGCGGGTGAAATCACTTAGCCAGCGGGGACCGGAATAGTTTGCTTTGGGTCTTTTAGTCTTAAAGGAGCTCTACGATCCGGAGTGTGGGAGCAGGATAAGGTGGGGAGAGAGACTAACTCCTAACTTATCAGTGCATGAGAGAAAGGTGTCTGAGATAGGAGGCAGTAGAGTTTATATATATCGGGCGAGGGCCTGGGGCTGGGAGGAGGTGGGAGTGGAACAAGACAATGTGGATTCAAACACATCCATAAAATGTTCAGAAACCCCTGTATCAACAACTTCGAGTTCAGAGACAGAGAAGCATGACAATAATACAAGATCTAGTGCATGGCCGCTTTGATGTGCTGAAACCGATTTGGATTGAATAAGATTAAAAGAACTGAAAGCATAAAAATCTCACTGACAAAAGGTTTTGATGGATAGCAAATACGGATGTTAAAATCCCCTACAATCAACAGTCTATCAGAAGGAGAGGTCATAAATGACAGAGGATCAGAGAGCTCTTGAATGAAACTGTTGTTGTTTATAGATGGTCTGTACACCAATGCACAAAGAAGCAATGGGGCGATGGTTTCTCTTCGTGACACTCACTGAAAAGCAATGCCTGTTGTGCATCGCATTTCCACATGGCACGGTATCTGCATGTGCTGCACTGCAAACCAATACCTCGCGTCGATTGTTTCAAGGCGGCACGAATTCCGCTCCGTATTTTCGCTATGTCAGTGCCTCTAATAATAAGTGACAGTTACTAACGATTTCTCGTTATCAGGTCATCAAGGGACAACAAAGTACCGAACCCAGAATTGACAATGTTTTGTTTTTTCCCCCCGGTGAAACCGTGAATCAAATAATGGCATTTTATGAGGACACGTGTCTCGCTTTTATAGTCAAGATTACCAGGATTAATTGGTGTTTAATCGTTTGTATAAGCAGCCCACAGATAACTGCAAATGGCTCAAGATATTGTTTCCTCTCTGAGCCAAACCGCATTAACCATAAGCTATTATGCAGAAAATTGGTTATTATCTTGGATGTTGTGCTTCTGATTACGTTTTTGAACCAACATTTTTTGTCAATACAAGCATGTTAATTTATCCAATCACCGGTTATATAGACCACACAGTAAATATTGATTTTACACATTAAGATTGATATAATACGTATCTCAATGGCATAGGCTGTATATCCACCTCTTAATTAGCAATTTTTATATTTTTTATAGAATCCCGTAATAGGGCATTCGAACAGTAGACTCACACCATCATATTCCATCCATGCACCCACAGTCACTTATCCAGAAAAGGCTCGTGGAGAACTTCCATATTATACGTCATTTTTTTGTATGCACCTGTCACCGGGTCATAAATGCCCTTAATTTACTTAAGTGCATCACTCCAGTGATTCGTGTGAAGCTGGCATTATCTAAGAAGGCGCTGTGTTCAGCGGGACATTTTAATAAAGCCTGTTACATTGTAATGAAGAGAAATAGTTAATCAAACCGAATGCTTTCGACAGTGACACCTTTGAAAAGGATCTGCTCTGTCGCTCTCCTTCATCAGTCACTCTGGGGGGTGACAGGCATGGCGTGCGTGGGCGCGTCTCTGATGATAAAGGGGGCCGTTTCGGCGCCCTTTATCCCGGCCACGGGGTGCCGGTGTGACTGTGGGGGTGTCCGAGGAGTGCGTCCAGGTGATGAGCCTGTTCCGAGAAGGCTGGATCTCGGAAGCAGGACTGCTGGAAGCCCGTGCCCATCCCACGAGTGCCGTGTTCCCCGTGGGGATGCTGGCGCGGCAGGCTCGGGTGGGTTTATGAGTCATTCCGTCCGGGCTCTCGGTTTGGGGGTGAATCAATCCAAATAAAATATTGGGAGGGGGGGGGGTGTACGTATTATATATATTATATACAATATAAGACGGTGGAAAGGTGCTGACAAAGAGCGGATTACAACATAGAGTCGTTGTCTTTCTTTCAGTGTGATCTGGAACATTTAATTTCCCCTGGGGGGGGGGGGCCCTTTTCCACAGCAGTGATCTTTGGGGGTGAATGGGGGGGTCCTTTCTTTGCAGCCAAACACCTGTGTGGAGTCAGGGGCGCCGCTCCCAGCGTCCCCCCCCTCCCCCGCGCTCCTAGCGCCTCCCCCGGGCGGCCGGCCCCCGGGGGGCTCCCTCTTTCCCCTGCGCTTTTTTTAAAGCGGCCGGGGATCGCCGGGGAAAGCTGCTGACGCTGCCCGAATCGGCCGAGCCTCGGCGGGACGGACATTGTTGTAAATATAGAGCCGGCAGCGCCGGGCGGACTCGGGGGCGGCCTGTAAATCACCGCCTCTGTGTGAAGTTCACCCCCCTCGCATTCTTGTCGCCGGGCAGCGTTTCTCCGTGGAGCCCCGGGCCAGAGCAGAGAGTTTAATTATTAAAAAAAAAAAAACAACAGTTTGTGCTGAGTCTTGGGTTCATGCTGAGTTCATCAGTTTCAGTGACTTAGCTCCAGCCCACACAGCTCAGGTTCGCCCCCCAAGTCCGAGAAAGATGCATTTTTAATACACATATAGTCTGATACAGAGTATGGAGGTAATCGCGTACGGAGCGCGGTAACAATGGCCCGTTTTCCGTGGGCCGGGAAGTACGAGACGCTTTCGCCCTACCCGGGAAAGTGGGTAGAGGTGAATATTTTTAGGATTAAAAAAAATGAAGCATTTCACCAAGTCGGGAGAGGGAGTGAGAGTGGTGAATAAATGGCGCTGAGGTGACATCACTGGGGGATATAAAAGGCTCTCTCATGCAGGATAAGTCGCAACAGCGGGATGGTTCCTTACTGCAGTATTCCAGACGGTTATGAGGCTTCCAACAGGAGTTCATTTCTCCTTGTGAGCTTAGTCCTGTTAGATCTAATTGAACTGAAGGGGTTGTCCCAAATAAACAATTCACTAAATAACCAGTGATGAAACGTTTGCATGTTATACTTTGCATCAATATTTAAACATTGAATCTATAAAAGATTCATTTCTCTGCTGGCACACCTTATAATATGATCCGTCTGTAGCTAAGGGAGTATCTGCCTTCCGCTGGCTGGGAGACGGCCTCGCCGCATTCACATTACGGCCACCGCCGGACCGGCACTTCTCTGCCCTGCTTTGTTTGATCGCAACAATAGGAAGCCATTGTCCTGCCCCACGCCCCCGAAAGGCCAGCGGGCTCTGTGATCACTGGGATCACCAGAACTCGCGACGCAGGCCAGCTGCCGTGGGCAATTACTATTCTTGGAAGGAAAAATCCGTTCCAAGTCACAGGCTCACCACTTTCATTCCCGGCCTTGGAAATAAAGGGGAAATTCTTGTCTGAGAAATTGGTATTTTGGATCCTGTCTATTCCGTCTTAAACCTAAAACACTGGTTCAGCTATATAGGTTTTTTATTGAAAGCTACAGAAGGTAGAGATATATGGACTTTTTACTGAAGTTCAGACAGAAAGATGTTATAGTCTGACATTGAGGTTTTCTGAAGCTGATATCGGCAGTCTGCACACTGAGTTATATGACAATGTACACCGTATTATTACTATTATTAAATAAAAAGGCTAGTGATTCAATGAATGAAAGTTAACATGTAGCACTTGTTATACTTGTATGTATTTTGTCCATCCATCCATCCACCTGTCTGTCCATCCATCCTTCTAATGTCTTATTTGGGTCAGCACAGGGCACAGAACTGAGGCACCTGGAGAGGATGCCAGTACTATCTGCGGTATTATTTGCAATCTTTAAATTTTGCACTTGGCCAAAAGTGCCGGTTATGCTGTAGATGAATAGATCCATTGATCTGGCTCGTAATGACGGGTTCTGAGTAACCTGGAAGAGCTCCACCTTTTCTCTCCGCTGATGTGGACGGGCAGGCCAGCAGGTACGTTAGTGGAACTCAGAGCAGTGTTGTCACTGGGAAAACCCCCGTTGGGCCAAAGCAGCATGAATGTGTGCTTTCTTCATCTCCGTGTCAGGGGGAGGCGTGCAGGTTGGGCCGAGGGCACGCCAGCCTGGCTCTGTTTACAATGCAGCTACCTGCTGGCCACGTTCATCTTCGGTTCCTCTTTTTGTGAACCTTCAGCTATAAACGCTTTCACTCTGCCCTCCCCCCCCCTCCGCCCCCCCCCCGCCCCCCCCACCCCGCCCCCCCCCCCCCGCGCCCCCCCCCCCCCCCCGGCCCCCCCCCCCCACCGC
>JAODKM010000028.1:263422-280481 GCA_026780845.1 Petrocephalus sullivani
GTGTAAAGAAGTGCTTCCTTAAATCCAGTTTAAAATGTTCTCCCGCTAATTTCCACCTATGGCCACGAGTTCTTGCAACTGTCATAGGATGTCATAAGATAGTCAGTTCAAGACATTTCTTCCCTACTCGATACCCCATGGTCAAGTGTAAGCCATTACAAAGTGGAAGTATTTAGGAAGAACAAACTTAGCCATGAAGCGGCAGACTAAGTACCCATGGGAACACAGAATGCTGAGGCGTTTAGTCTGTAGAAGTCGCCAACGCTCTGTTGACTCAATAACTAGAGTTCCAAACTTCCTCTGGCATTAACCCAGCACAAAAACTGTGTGTTGGGGGCTTCATGGATGAACGTTAGATGGAGTGGTGTAAAGCATGCTGCCACTAGACTCTGGAGAAGTGGAAATGTGTTCTGTGGAATGACAAACCACGCTTTTGTCTGGCAGTCTGATGGAGGAGTCTGAGTTTGGCAGATGCCAGGAGAATGTTTCCTGCCTGATTGCATTGTGCCAGCTGTAAAGAGTGGTGAAGGAGGGATAATGGTACAGGGTTGTTTTTCAGGGGCCGGGCTATGCCTCTTAGTTCCAGTGAAGGGAACTCTTAATGCATCAGCATACCAAGACATTTTGGACAATTCGGTGCTTCCAACTTTGCTCCCCAGTGCACAAAGCAGGGTCAGACAGCGTTTGATGTGGAAGAACTTAACTGCCCACACAGAACCCTTAACGTCAACCCAATTGAATTTGGGATGTCAACCCAGTTTGGAGTGAACTAGAATGGAGACTGCAAGCCAGACATCACTGCCTGACCTCACAAATGCTCTTCTGGATGAATGGGCAAAATTTCCCACAGACACACTCCAAAATCCTGTGGAAAGCCTTCCCAGAAGAGTGGCAGCTGTTATAGCAGCAAAGGGGGACCAGCTCCATATTAATGCCTATGGATGTAGAATGGGATGTCATAAAGTTCCTGTAGGTGTAATGGCTGTCACGACTCGAGAGAGAAAGGACTAGATGGCAGGCAAACGGAAGAGGTTTATTAAAACAAAACCGAGCAAGGGCCAGAAATTAACACATGCTCAGAGGGGATGAAAATAGGACAAAGGACCGAGGAGGGATTCAGGCAACCTGAGGGAGAGATGTCAATGATAGGACTAGGAAGCACTTTTATACAAAGACTAACGAGGGAGCAAACGAGAGGCAACTGGAGTGGGAAACACAAGGGCAGGAATGAGAGGTAAGACAGGCATGACACAGGCGTGGCTGGCTGGGCTGCACTAGGGAGGAAATGGGAGGGGCAGACAGGAGGGGCGTGGCAATGACCGGGTGTCCCAATACTTTAGCCCAGAGAGTGTATTTATAATGTCCAGGCTGTTAAAAAAATAAAATGTTCGAGAGAAATTTCTGTGAGGAGTTATTTTCAAAATGGCATAAACATAAACTATTATGCAGTAGCCGCTAACACAATAATAGATAAACGACAATAAAACATAGATGGGAGTTTTTCTAACACTCAGTCCCTTAAGTACACTAATTGTGCTGTTATAACAACATCATCAAACAAAAAGTACAGTGCAGGAGCTTTAAACGGCACATTAAAAAGGCAGTTATAGTGATAAAATATCTGGCTTTAACTCGAAGTGATGCAATTTCGAGCAATTAAGAACTCGCGAATATATGAATTATTCAAGTAAATAATTAAAAGACTAATTAAGTTGAACGCTTATTCATTTTGTACTAGGGCACAAAAATAAAAACTGAAGAAAAATATTTACTTGTTTTCTTATTTGTTATTATTGCTGTTGTTTTTGTTAATCGTGACGGCTAAATTGCGTTCAGGAGGACAGGAGAAGATTGGCATCTGCTTTAACCATCTATACAAACCTGTTGCCTCTGAACAAATACGTCGATTATTATGCATTTACTTGGTTGGGTATGTTATACTACTGCGGTAAAAATAAATGGTTAGGGTAGTATTGTCACCGTCTTTGTGGCCTTCTGCATCCGTTCCTCCTATCTGCTTTTTTCATTATTCGGGGCCAGTTTTGATGACAGCCCATTCTTTATTATTTTTAAATTAAATGTTTATGTCATTGAAGTAGGCTCTACCGTTTATAAAACAGGCAGTCAGTGATTTACCTTTAATTTACTCCACGTTAATGCTAATGCAGAACATAAGTATATGCCTAATATAAAAAATAAACTGTGCCCCTCAAGGCAAAAACGCAGTGCGTAATTATTCGGATGTACTTGTTGACTTGTTATGATGTTATGTTGATGTTATGATGACTGAAACAAAGATGCACGAGGACGGCAATAACTGTTGCCTAACTGCGGGCAAAATACGAGCGAATCAGCAGGAAATACACGAATCAGCAGGAAATCAGCATTGTGTGTTTCTAGGCCAAGACGACTAGCTATTTTAGACCTTGTTACTTTCTCTGGTCAAGGTAAATTTCATTTGCTTAGTAAATGCCTTGATATGTAACAGAGACAAACAAATGAGAAATATGTTTCTTCTATTACTGAGACCACGATTACGCCCCAATTTGTGCCGCTTTATTGATTAATTTAAAGTGGTTTAAGCACAGCTTCAATTGATACAGCAGGGGGCAGTAGCGCCCTGGGTTTTTGTACCGTGCAAGTCAAATACATTTTAAGCATTTCTGAATTAAATCTTACTCGCATGCAGCATTAAACTCACTTTATAACTTAGTCATAGTTGACGAGCCGTACTGCAGGATACCCACATCGTGTACATTTGGTTTTTAAGCTTAACCTCTATGTGTGGAAAAAACCACAACTAATGATCTAAGTGAAAGACCGCTGTGTTGTATTACTATTCCTATATTACTATTACAAACTTGATCCTCTAATTTCCAGTTAAGAACTATAATAATGAAATAATAATAATAATAATAATAATAATAATAATAATAATAATAATAGAAATTCTTGCCAATATTTTGAAACAGATTGAACCTTACGGTTTTACCTTCTCCCTGGAACTCTTAAACACAGTTGTCTATATTGCGAAAGATCTATTTCCTCCTCAACATATTGAGCGTGACATCGGCTTGTCGCAGCGTAAAGACCGTATCATTTATAGCTGGTTGCCGCCCTTCCCAGAGTCCTTAGTCAAGTTTTATATTTACATGAGTCTAGACCGCAGCTTTGGGAGCGGGGTTTAACCTCCGCTGCTCTCATTCAAAGAATCAATTGGCCTTAATATTTCGAAATATAATTAACGAGGATACCGTGTTGAAAGTGGTGTTTATTGAAAACAACGGAAGTCCCATTCCTCGGTAAAATACCATTTCATAATAATGTAGTGCGTATATATATATATATATATATATATATACACAGTATATATATACACAACCGCGGCCCAGATTCCCCCTCCACCCTCTGGCCCCGTTGAGCTCGGCCGTATATACTGCAAACCCAGCCGAGCGCCGGCCAGCACAGCCACCCTCCCGGATGCCCCTCATTCTTCTCCCCGAAGTCACGATCCCTAAGGTGGGCAGAGCTTTTAGGCAACCTCGGGTGGCATTTAGCATAATTAAAACGTGCAGGGTCGACCTCATAAGATTAATAAACTATTTGTGGGGAGTCCACTAAAGCCTACTGTAACAAACGGAAACCAGGACTAGAAGGCTGTGTATATGAAACATTATATTACTTATTACGTATGTTACTGCAAATCCTTCATCACACGCCCGCCAGCCTTAAATCTCTTACACAATGGCTATTATACCTCCCATCCATAGTGATGTAACAGAAAGTGGTAAATTTAAGGTGATACATACTGCTAAGAATAATAAGCTTATAAAGATGAATAGTACGATTAAAGAGACAGCGCAACTTAGTAACAGACCACGACGCTCCCAGACGCGCCCCGGCGGGCGCCTAGTTCACTAAAGGCAGGGGGGCGTTCCCTCCTCAGTGGGCGGAGCCCGAGCGCGCAAACTTAAGTTGCGATTCGGCCGGAAATTTGTAACTTTGACGCATAGCATCGAGTGCGCGCATTTCATTGGACCCGGGTCCGCTCAATATTCCAGAGTGAGCAGCCGATAGCCTATCATCGTCGGAGGTGCGGTAATGTCTCCGCCCACGTGTGTGTGCGTGCGTGAGTGTTATTTTGTTGTTGCGAGGAGTATGTGGCTCTCAGCGGTGCTGTGGCGCGGTTGACAGCCAGCTTTAGGAAAGCGCTCTCTGTAGCTGGAGAGGAGAGTGCATCGGGGATCCACTAATCGAGGGACGGGGGAGCGAGGATTCACGCAGCCCCCCACCCCAAAAAAAAAGACCATGGCCACCGAAAGCGGATCTTCTTGCACTGGCTCCACTTTGCTCCAGCCGATCAGCGAGATGATCAACCTCCCCCTAGATCAGGTAAAGAATTGCATCTGATGGAAAATTTTATAAACCTTGTTTCCCGATATCACGTCTAGGGAAGCCAATGGCCGTCTGGTTTAAGGAGGCGATTTACTTTAACCAGTGACTAAATCTGTTCTAGTATGGTTTATTGAATTTACTGTGTACCATTGTGTTTAATGTGGTATTCAAATATGTGTGTGTATGTATGTGTGTGTGTGTGTGTGTGTGTGTGTGTGTGTGTATGTATGTATGTATGTATATATATATATATATATATATATGTATGCGGTACATTGACAGCCTGTGCCCGTCCTTTTCTGCACGGGAAAGGCGGGCTTTATTAGAACCCTATTCATTAATTTTCCCCAGAAAAAATTTCGCGTCCCATTTTCACGGCGATTCAGTTCTGGGATCCTTGTCCTTTTCCTGAATCCCTGCGGCACAAGTACTGAGCCGAGACTGCTTGGCGGCTTGACGTTGTGACAAAAAAAATGCAGTAATATCTCATTGCTGATGATTTTTTTCAAAGGGCGGTGAGGGAGGAGGCCGAAGTTGCCCCCCTCCCAGCATACACGCCTTGGATTATTTGGGTCATACCGGTGTGCCCTCCTGACTGCTCTCTGCCGCTCAGGGCGCAGCGTGCGTCCGGCGCTGGCTCTGGCACAAACTTGCCCCCACTTCTCTTTTTCCATCACCTTCCCTGTTTTCCTTTTTACCGTTTTAGCGGAAGACAGTCCTTAAATCCATCCCTAATGGTCCATCCATGTCCCGATCGCTTGTCCCGGTCAGGGTCGCAGGCGGCACGGGGCGCTCACCCGGCTATTGCGTGGTTTTTCCTACCGTCCATACGTGCTGTCACATTGTTCCGAGGCCGATTTCGGATATAAGTGTCTCCTGGTGGGCTAAGTGCGGAAATATGGGAAGAGCTGATCCGTTTTGACTAATAGTCATGTGGCTTTAACGTGTTGCGTTATCAGCGCCTTAGTCTGTGTCATCTTTAAATTTGCTAACTCGATTATCGTTTCCCCCACAACTTTATATTTTATTCTATTGTTATTTAAAGCCGCTAGACGACCTGGGCTGCGTGTTTGCAGCGTGCCTCTGTAAGTGCTCACGCGAGACGGATCGCAGTTCCTAATTACGGCTTAGATGCGCGAACAGCTGTATAGCGAATTAAAGCATGAACGGGCCGCTGCACAGCGGACAGGCTGCCAGTAGTCGCTTATCAGTTACTCAACTAATTTATATTTATGGTACGTGAATGGTTGTGCACAGAAGAACAGCTCCTGTAAGGTGTGGCTCTTCGGGCTCCAGGCATCATTTCAGCCTGGGAATGCCTTTGGGAAAATTACTGGGATCTGATGTGTGTTTTTGCAATTTAAAATAACCTTACAAAATCCAAATTCAGCAACAAGTATTGCTTACCTGTAGACGGTTAACTTTGGCGGGCAGCAGATTGATACTGACTCAGTTGACCCAAAGTATGAGAAATGTTTTTATTCATGGGCGGGGATGCCATCAAGCTGCTTCTGTCTAAAAGACAATGACAGCTGTGTTGTAGCGTTAATCTCTTTTTTTGTTGGTCTTTCGCAGTCCAGGAACCGCAGAATGGTTAAGTCAGCATCTTGGATTCTCTCTGGGTCTGTTTGCCTTTATTGAACACGCCTCTGTGTTCAGAAACGGATCTCTGCAGCCCTGAGATGTCAGGAGCTGGGCTGTGGAATGAAAATCGGGCATGATTGAGGCTCCAAACTGTGATTTGCTGTCCACTCATCGTTTTTTGGGTACTTTCCTGTGAAAACATCTTCCTTTCTCTGTTCACCAGCGAGTTTTAGGAAACTGTTTGCCAAAGAGCCTAGTGTCTCTTGTCAAAAAAGCTTTTCACTTTCTTTTAGGAAGTTGGGCAGGTTTAGGTCCTTGTTGATGTCTGGCTTAGATGTCAGCTTGCATAGTGCGGCCTGGGTTGATCACTCACTTACACGACATAAGCGATTAGGAGAGTATCTGTGTGCACACATGCAAAATGTAGCACACTCTTTATCTCGAATGAGCTCCTCTCTCCATGCTGTGCAGCTTGGCTGACGTACTACGAGGAACCGGCCCACCTGCCGTCTGGATTATTAACGCTTGTTGGTTAAGATTCTTATGAAGCCAACAGGAATCGTCCTGCAGTTTTAAATTTTTCGTTTTTTATGCTGATATTGTAAGACATTGTGCATTGTGATTGTGTGCTGGTCTGTGATAATATCAGCAGGTCCCATGGCATTTTCGGGGGGGGGGGTGAAGTCAGAGGCCTGAGAATCAGACTCCCTTTGGTGCATTAGTTAAGAGATGCGGTTCAGTTCTCCCATGGCATGTCACCACCTGTTAGACTGTGAGCCTTAACCTGAGTCCCCCCCCCCCCCCCACGGTGGAACATCCGGCATGTTGCGGGTGATGGACATGGGGTTAGGGTTAGGGTTAGGGTTATGGCATGCGGCTGCAAATGAAGCTATTTGACTGTGGAAGCCGCATTTGCGATCTGAAATGGGAAGGACCTTCAGGAAAGGGCCGTGTTGGATGGGGTGGGGGGGCTGCTTGCATGGAAACCCGGTCCGTATGATGGTCAGCTGGACATCTGGCTACTGAGATAACATAAGATTCACATCCTTATTCCTGTTCTGTCACTTATACTCTGCTAATGTGGACGACCCTCTGCTGCTCTGTATCCAGCATTTTAACTTAAGAGCATTTCTACACTCTTAAGTGACTCTCTTATAATGTTACATTAACTTTATTCTTTTTTCTTTCACCATGTGGGAGGGACACTTTTTATTGCATGAATGGGTGGCTGTCTGGAGCCGGCCAGCCAATGGCAGGGGCCCCCAGCTAGTGAAACCGGCTGATTTGCATGAGGTGAGCAGTAGCATCCACATGGTCACAGGTGTGAGCAGCATGCAGGTCTCTGACAATCTGATCACCGACTTGTGGTGACCCCCCCCACCCCCCGGCCCGAGGACCCCTCCGGATTGGCAGAGTGATGAAAGCTTGAGCCAGATCTGCACGCTTTCTGCTCACCTGCCACAGGCTACCGGATCTCATGCCAGAAGCTTGCCCCGAAAAGGGTGCTGTTCCGCTTAGATCAAAGAGAGCCGCACATCGCAGCCGCGTCTGCCTGTCTCGAGCCAAGGCCTGGCTCATGTCCTATGCCAAAAGTACCCATTGGCTAACCAGTTTACGCAGTTTACTCTCTTTCCAAGGACTACCCTCTGTCTTTGCCTGCCAGATTTATGGGAATATGAGCGATAGGCAAATGTGAACCTTCTTTATGGGAGCTCAACCTCAGTGCCAGCTTAGTGCAGCCCCCCACGATGATGCCAGTCAGGTCAGGCGACCACAACTACCCATCCTGTGTACGCACGCACACTCACGAGCTGGCATCCCATCCGGGGTGCGATGCGCTCTGGGTCGCCATGGTGACCTTGTACAGAAAACGCAAGGACAGATGCCCCTCCGTCGTTACTGTCCTCCTTTGCACGGAAGCTGGCGTTTTGTTTATTATTGGTGGTAATATTTCACTGACTTTTGGGGGAAAAATTTTCTAAGCATGTCCTGCACATCTGAAGGTTGATGTTAACACCCCTGGACCCGGCCCCCTATCGCGGGTGTAGGGGATTCCTCCGTTCCTCTGCTTCTCGTGTTCCAGGCCTGAAGAGCAGAGCTCCTGGGGTCGAGAGTCTTTGAGTGCTCACTGTTTTCACGCCTCCTGGGGAGCTGCTCTGCATTGGGCGCACAGTGAAGCCCTGGCGTGTCGTTTACGAGTGCGTTGACTCGTATTAGAGGGTTAGGGAGCTGTCTAGCACTCCACTTTCTCCCCTTTATTATTCCGTTTCACTTCTTCTATTTCCAAAGCCCTGAGGATGAAATTCCAGCTCATAATGTTGTGGTTGTATTTAAGTCTGAAATGTCTCTTTGCCTTTGATGTAGTAAACATATCGATGTAGTAAACATATACTCGGTGCGAGGCCGGCACGTGATCGGCGCTTACGTGACTCACGCCTCCATCTTTGGGTCGCCGTGTTTTTGGCGACGACCTGATATTCGAACTCGGATTTCTCACTCCGCAGCCTGCTAGCTGTGGGCATTATGTAACCGAGGAATGGCGGCCGGTGCTAGGCGGCTACGTGCTCACGGGGCCTGAAAAGAAGGCCCGATCTCCGGGCTGCGGACCCAGCGATGTGGCGGTTGCTAAGGAGCAGCTGGCTAGCCCCAGTCTGAGTCACTGCGTACCAACGCGGGATTCGGTGCTTCCCCAGGCGTGCTCTCGGGTTACCGGGTGCGGGAATGGCTCTGTGTGTGTGTATCTGTGTGTGTGTGTGGGGGGGGGGGTTTGATGCCCCCTGGTGGGCCGTACTGGACGTGCGATATCCAGAGGCCTACGACGCCTCATTGAACACCGAACGTGGCCATATTTTTAGACATTCTCATCACATCTGCCTTTTTATGGTGCCTCTGTAAGGCTTTCGGCTTGAACGCTCTTAATTTCAAAGTTATGAAATATCACCCCATTCCCGGACCTCACCGCGGTACAGAAAATACGGCACATTATGAACTGCTAATTGGATGCTTTTCATCTGGAAAGTTCTGTACCGTTTACAGATTTACTGTTACTGCAATTTTACTGTAAATTCCATACGTTCACTTCCTGTGCATATTTATAATTCGAAGGGCTTCTCAGACAACAGTCTTACACGGGATGCCGGCATGCTGTGCGTGTTGCATGTTCTCCCTGTGTCATGTGACTGACTACTTCGTACTGAGTACTTCAGTTTCCTCCCATGGTCCCGAGACACGCAGTAACCTAGGCGTCTCTAATTTGTGTGTGTGTGTGTGTGTGTGTGTGTGCCCTGCGAGGGACTGGCATCCTATCTAACTGTGCTGCCTGGGACTTCTTTTGACCGTGACCAGTTGTTGGAAGGTAGATGAATGATATATAGATGTATGGATATTTCACGGTTAAATGCGGCTCCGGGATTTCCTTGGCTGTTGTGCTCCCTCCACACCTGTGACCTTCCCCAAGAGGAGGACAGCCGTACCCACATAAGTAGCTCAGGACTGACTTCGGAACGCATCGCAATTGCCTTGTGATGCTGCAGCTGGGGTTTACCGCGCCGGTCAACCAGCTGACGTATCCAGCGAGCTTCTCTCTTTTTCCATTAAACGTGCTGGCCTGTGTTGGCGTCTGCCAGGCTGGGAAAGCAATAACTGTTTTTGGTCCCAAAAGACCCGCCTTCCTCATCGGTAGTAAAGGAGGAGGCGGAGCTTCTGCCACGTAACACAAACAGCCTCCTTTCTCAGGGGAGGGAGGGGGTACCAGGCCAGTGGCCCAGCAGACTAATTGGTGTTCCCAGAGGAAACTCTTTTGGCAGATTGATTCTGGCTGCCGGTGTGGGGAAGGCGCAGGCCTGGCTTTGCGGGGCCGCTTGCCCATGGGGCTTAAGGGTGGGGGGGGTGGGGGTCAAAGGTTAAAGTTCAGCAGGCTGTGGGGTACAGTGAGGCATGTGATTCTGCCCCTGTAACTGGCCTTCTGGCTTTCAAGAAATCTGCTGGCTTGTTGGGAGGAACTGATGATCACAGAGTTACACGTGCCCCCACTTTTGGATTCAGACATGAAAGGAAACCTTTAACTCAGGCTGGCTGGCCGTGAAACCTGTGATTTATCTGTGTGGCTTGCAGCCGCCCCCTCCTCGCTTCTCCTTTATTTCCAAAGCTTCCTGGTGCCTGCCCTTACAGAGGGGCCTGCTCTCAGAGTGGCCTATCTTACGGGGCGGCCTATCTTACGGAGGGGCCTGCCCATACAGAGGGGCCTGCTCTCAGAGTGGCCTATCTTACGGAGCGGCCTATCTTACGGAGGGGCCTGCCCTTACAGAGGGGCCTGTTCTCAGAGTGGCCTATCTTACGGAGCGGCCTATCTTACGGAGGGGTCTGCCCTTACAGAGGGGCCTGTCTTTACAGAGGGGCCTACTCACAGAGCGGCTATCTTACAGAGAGGCCTACCTTATGGAGGGGCCTGCCCTACAGAGGGGCCTGCTTACAGTGGGGCCAATCCTAGCCTCTAAGGACGCTGCCTTGAAGGATGCCGACTGAACTAGAAAAACGGAGTCAAGATATCATGTCTCAGTCTGTTACCTTAAAGCTTGGGTGGAAAATGCCTCATCTTCCTTGGGGGCAAATTGTTTATCAGAGGCTCCAGATTAGGAGCCCTGCCTGCTATTTGCGGCTATCAATCCACACAGATGCGACAACCGACATGGATAATGGTGGATAGGCTCTGGGTGCCTGTCTTTGTGCACCATAGTCTGAAACCGTGCACTCCTGCTCCCATGTTTTTAACTGATTTCGCTCTTCTCGTTCCCCTCCAAATTTTGAAGCTGCTTCACCTTAAGGCAGATTTCGGCAAGACGGGAGGGGTGGACTAGAAGTAGTACTGATTGCAGGGCTGGAAGACATAATTCTCCAGCTCTTGCTCTGGACTGGGCCCAGGGTATGAAATAAGACCCCACCCCCCCGTCCCAGCAGGATGGGCTGGGCCAGAATCCAAGGCCTGACCGTCTGCCCATCTGCCTCGACACGTGGCCCGTTCGCCATTCGAGTGGCGCGGGTCTCGAAATGAATCAGGCCATCATTTCCATATTAATGCTGGTTAATCAGCTTGGCTAACATGCTAACCGAGTGCTTTGTCATGTATTTTTATGAACCTGAAATAGCCTATTGCTCATTTCCATTTCGCGACTTGATGATCTAATTGACATTTGCTGGATATCTGTAGGCAGAATGTAGTCCCAAAAAAATTATCCTGCGCCGTGAGCAATTTGACTTTGGTTATGGCAGAATAGCGCTATATTTAAGATGGCAGTGTCACATGACTTTCTGTGAGGCTTGGGGGTTGGGGGTTGGGGGGGTCCTGCATGAAGACTGCAATCTAAATCTGCTCGAGGGCAGGCACGGGGGGTGGGGGGGGTATGGAGATGCGCGGAGGGGTTGCGTTCACTGATGTGCAAACACAGCCTGTATTGTTTAGCATTTCTTGTGAAGAATATTGTGGGAGGGGGATAGAGATTCGCTCCTCTCCGCTGATGACACCAGATTCTCCTGGTCCCCGCTTCATTCCTTTGCCATTCCCCAGAGGAGATGGAAACACTGTTTACACCCCCCCCCCCGCACACAACACACATCCCAAATGAAGCGATGACCACCCCTGAGAGCATTTCTTTTTAAATGGAGCTGCTCACTGTTCAGAAAGCGTTTCTCACATAACCTTTTCATGACATTAGCTGGAGTTGCTGAGCTTTTTTTTTTGCTTGTAGGTAGAGAACATTCCGGGTTGTGAAGGCGTGTGAGAATCCCTTCCTGAGTGTGGTATTTGTTTGACGCAGTGTGTCCCAACCCGGTCCACGTCTCTGCTCCCTCTCCGCTCCCAGCAGGAACGTGGACCGTCTGCGGGTCCCCGAGGACCGGATTGGGAGGTGCGGGGCTAAAGCGACGGGCGGTTCTGAGGGGACGGGTCAGGCAAGGCACTGAGTGAGACCAATTGTTTCGACCCGAACGCCTCAGTCAGAATCTATTCCGGTGGGCTCTGCGGAAACCACGATCGGTATGTTGCCCACGGCTTTGATGAAGTGCCTCGCTGACTCACATTTCTCATTTTACGAGTCGGTTCCCTCGAACCTTTGGCCACAGTGCACAGTTAGCATCGCTGGCCCCCTGCGTTTGCGTCCTTGCTGCAGAGACTGAGTCTGTAGGGACTGTAATTCTGGCCTTGCCTGGTGGCATTTTATGAACATGATATGATTTGGGTGCTTCTCAGAACCGCATAAACAGAGGCTCTGCCTACCTCATTATCTGCCTGTTTGAATATCTATCTACTCTGTCTGGATATCATTCCGTCTGTCTGCCTGTGTCTTTCTACCTGTCTGCCTGTGTCTGTCTGCCTGCCTGTCTCTCTGTCTGCCTGCCTGCCTGTCTCTGTCTGCCTGTCTCTCTGTCTGCCTGCCTGCCTATCTCTCTGTCTATATGTCTGTCTGTATGTCTCTGCTTGTCTCTCTGTCTGCCTGCCTGCCTGTCTCTCTGTCTATATGTCTCTGCTTGTCTGCCTGTCTGTCTGCCTGCTTGTCTCTCTGTCTATATGTCTATCTGTATGTCTCTGCTTGTCTGCCTGTCTGTCTGCCTGCCTGTCTCTCTGTCTGCCTGCCTGCCTATCTCTCTGTCTATATGTCTGTCTGTATGTCTCTGCTTGTCTCTCTGTCTGCCTGCCTGCTTGTCTCTCTGTCTATATGTCTATCTGTATGTCTCTGCTTGTCTGCCTGTCTGTCTGCCTGCCTGTCTCTCTGTCTATATGTCTGTCTGTATGTCTCAGCTTGTCTGCCGGTCTGTCTGCCTGCCTGTCTCTCTGTCTGTCTGCCTGCCTGTCTCTCTGTCTGCCTGTCTCTCTGTCTATATGTCTGTCTGTATGTCTCAGCTTGTCTGCCGGTCTGTCTGTCTGCCTGTCTCTCTGTCTGCCTGCCTGCCTGTCTCTCTGTCTGTATGTCTGTCTGTATGTCTCTGCTTGTCTGCCTGCCCGCCCGATCCTCCTGCCTTTTTTCCCTTCCTGCTCAGCACTGTTTACACAGGTGTGTTGACGTACTTTCCCTGTGGGTAGGACCTGGTCCCTCTGTTTCCCTTTTGTGCTCCGTATGTGTGATTAGCGACCTGTTCAGAGGTAATGGGGTGCATGTGTGTCTCTCTTCCCCCCGCACCAGCCGCCCTCGCTGGCACCCTCCCCTTCCTCTTCTTGATCCCCTCTCTTGTTTTCTCCTGGTATGATCTCACCATGTCTCGTTTATCGCAGTGTTCCCAGAGGCTGTGAGATGCTTATAAGTATCTGCGTTCTTTGTGAAGCTCCAAATTGTTATTATGTTTTTTTTGCTCCTTTTGAAATTCGGCTTTCAGGTTTTGTGCAGCTGAATCTTTTCCCGCGTCTCATTCAGGTATGAAGCGGCACCGCCCCTCCTTTTACTCCTTAATTCTCTCCTTTTCCTGTTATCATTCATAGCTAGTGGCTATCAAGGATATCGCAGCTTCATCCTGAGCACCTGGGATCTCCACTTTGGTCCTGGAGGGTCAGTCTGCAACACAGTTTGCAGATTTCCCTGCTCAAACACACTTTATTCAGCTCACTAGCCAGTTACCAGACTGGCCCCCAGGAACCCTGCGTAACCCTGCCTTACACTGATTAATTCCGAATATTCAATAATACCGTCCATGGGTGGCAGCCTCAAACGCTATGGGAGTGTTTTGGGGAACCCTGAAATAATGCATTGGGTCTAGTGTCCAGCGAGGGACGAGGCCAGGGGCATGCTGGGAAGGTTCCGGTGTGCGGCGTTTCGCGATGCACATGCAGGTTCCTGCTATAAAGTGGGGAACAGGTCCGATGAGTTTGAGAGCTCGGGGCAACCGTCATGGGAACGGCTGGAGCATGCTCAGAGCTCCGGGGGAAGTGGCACCGTCCCGTCCCCCCCCCGCCCCCGCCCCCGCTCTCATTGAGGACCTCCATGGCCAAGAAAGTGGAGCTGGTGGAGCTCGGACTTGCTTTAGACTGGTGTGAGTGGTCTGACTGGTTCTTTTATCCGTTTTGTAACCTTTCACGGCAGAGTACACTTGCTGAGGTACAATTTTTTTAATATAAATATCAGAGAAGCTGTTTGGTTTTTTTCTGGTAGATCTGGTTTGTGCATCACCTTTGTAAACTGAGGTTAAACAGCTAGCTGTTTCCAACACTGATTGAGCTGTATGAAATATCCCGCTTGTGCTTTTCGGAAGGCTTCTGCACCAGGGATACAAGCCGTATCTCATGGCTACGAATCCCTGCTTTTCTTGCCCCCAAGCTCCGGTCTGAAATGTCCTGAACACTTCTGGTGGCTGCAGGGCCTTGCATAGGGGCCCCTATGACCGGGCCCCTGAAAAATTCTCAGGTCCAACCCTTTGCCGTGTCTCGGCCCTCCCCTTTCACCCCCCAGTGTTGGATTATAAGGTGTTTTGCAACTTTTTTGTGGGGAAAATAAGACCCACTTCAACAGAACCTGACTCATAGTTCTGCTGTTAGCTGCTGTGGGGCCCCTGATGGCCCCTGAATGCTGTGTGTGACCTCCGCCCCTATCCCCTGTGTCATCACTTCCTGCTCGACATCACCGTCCCAGCATCCTCGTCCAATGGGGGACCACGTATGCTTCCTGTGGTTGTCACAGCAACCTGTGCACCTGCTCTCGTAGCCTTCGTGTCCACAAACACCCCCCCCCGGCAGGCCGAGCAGGAACGTGTCGTCCGGCCGCACATTGTGCCTCGCTCGTCTCCTGCCACTGTCACCCCCCCCACTTCGTCAGCGCCACTCGTGTTGGAGTGTGTGAGCGTTGCCCCGGGGTGGGGGGGCAGGCCAGCGATCTATCTATCTATCTTCCTTCCTTCCTTCCTGTTCCTTGATGGCTTGTGAGTATCTGGAAGCACCGTGTGCTGTTCACTCTCCACGCACTAATGCACTATGCGTGTGTGACTGCACTATGTCTGCCATGTTTCTCACTTGTCCTTTGCACATCCTATATTTGTTTCTGTGCACTTTGCATGCCTCCCTAGTTGTATGCACACAAATCCCCCCCCCCCCAGGATCATTGCAGGATTGTTTATTTTATCTGACCCGTGTAACAAGTGGGGGAAATGGAAGTGTGAGGAGCAGGTGGTGTGGATGAGCGTGCGTGTGAGGAGTAGCCGTGGCTAGCCTGGTCGGGTGCTGCTGGGAGCACCTGCTGTCTCCGGTACCCGGGAGGCTGTTGTGCTGCGGGGTCGCGGTCGCATTATTCGAGGTGACGTGCATTTTTGAGCAAGCAGGCTCAGCCAGGCCGTGTGGGTTAAGGGCCTTGTTCAGAGGCCCAATGGTAAAAAATCTGTCTGTTTCTGGGATTCAAACCAGCAACCGTCTGATAATCGGCCCAGTGCCCCTGTCTACTGAGCTGCACACAGGCTGGGGTTCAGCTGAGACTTGCTGTGGGAACGCAGTGCTCCTGGGTGGAGACTTTATGGTGGGAGGAGTCAGCAGGAACACTGGGATAATAGTCACATGGGCCAACGAGGGCCGACACCCTCTAAGCACTCAGGTCCTCTTTGTCGTCGCGCTCATTAAAAATACATTTAGCAAGATGTCAGGACGTACTTTACACCCATTCATAATAAATACACATTTCCATTATTGCGATGCATAATTTATTTGCCTGGATGATCTGAATGTTTTGTTTTGATATATACCCATGTAGCAAGGCTAACCGATTTAGCCTTTAGCCGATTTAGTCCAGCACTCGTACCTGTCGCTCTTATCTCCCTGTTGTATCATGCAGGCGTGTTGCTTATGGTTTTTTACGGGCTTGTTCCTGCTGGACGGTTCGAGTGGGTGGGTAGGCGGGAGGACGCTGGTGTGACTGGTTCATTGTTGCTGGGGGAGGGGGCCCTGGGAGGAAGGTGTGGCCCCCGAGATCTGTCAGGTAGCTAATGTGTAATGTATAAAACTGCAGATGGCTCAGTGAGAGGCAGCCACTAGGTGTGACCAAACACCCCCCGCAGGCAGGCCAGCGTACCCAATGAGGAACGCAAAGGCCGCCGACCCGCCGGGCCGGAACTGCTTGGCAAACGTTCGGCATCCCATATCTTGACTGGGTTTCGCAAACAGGCGAGCGTGTTCCACAAGATAGGTCACTCCCAAGACAGGAGCGGCCAGTGGGCCGGTATGCCAGGCTTCCTCAGGACCGTAGCTGTCTCGGCGCTGGTCCAAGCCTGCCCGGGCTTCTTTCTTGAAGTCCCAGATACACCTGTCTTTGTTCTGGTTCGTCGGCCACTAGCATTAGCTTATGCAGCCACTCCTTGGCTAGGGGCTTTAGTATGGGCATAGTTCTAGACCCTGTTCAGTTCTAGGCAGTTCTAGATCCTGTTTAGTTCTAGCCAGTTCTAGACCCTGTTTAGTTCTAGGCTGTCCTAGAGCCTGTTTATTGATTTCTCCCATATACTTTCGTATATGGTGTGCATCCCCCCCTTGGTAAATTATATCGTGGGCAACCCAATGGTGTTGTTTCAGACTACTTCGAGGGACCTTGAGTCCCCTAAGTCCTAAGTCCTAATCCTGCAATCAGCCCTGAGTGTAAGGTGGAGGATAAACCCACGTTTTTGGGTGCACTGCCCCGGAGGAGCTTCTCCATTGTCCTCTGGGGTTAATAATAATGGCTCTCTGAGGAGTGGTGTGCCTCAGACACATATCAGCTGTGGCACTCTGGAGGATTAGCCCCACGCGCACACACACACACACACACACACACACATGCTTTTGTATCCATATTTTAGTAAGGACCATCTATTCATTTCTATGGGAAAAACCCTAATCCCAGCAATGACATCCTTAACCATAAGTAACCAACCCAAATACATGACCTTTGACATTTTCACTTTTTTGATTGCAGTCACAGATTTTTGTAAAATTGTTGAGAAAAGTCAAAATAGCAGGTTTGTAGCACATTGTGGGGACTTTTGGTCTCCGCGATGTAACATATTCAAGACACACACACACACACACACACACACACACAAAACAGACAGTGATCCTTCTCAGCCACATGCAGGATGGATCCGAAGC
>JAODKM010000028.1:299904-310816 GCA_026780845.1 Petrocephalus sullivani
AGCGGCCTTCAGCTCTTCTGCATTGTTCGGTCTCATGTCTCTCATCTTTCTCTTGGCAATGCCCCATAGATTCTCTAAGGGGTTCAGGTAAGGCGAGTTTGCTGGCCAATCAAGCACAGTAATCCCATGGTCAGTGAACCAAGGTTTGGTACTTTTGGCAGTGTGGGCAGGTGCCAACTCCTGCTGGGAAATGAAGTCAGCATCTCCATAAAGCTGGTCTGCGGAAGGAAGCATGAAGTGCTCTAAAATGTCCTGGTAGATGGCTGCTTTGATTCAGGACTTAATAAAGCACAGTGGACTAACACCAGCAGATGACATGGCTCCCCAAATCAAAACAGACTGTGGAAACTTCACACTGGACTTCAAGCTTCTTGGATTGTGTGCCCTTCAATGCTTCCTCCAGACTCTGGGACCTTGGTTTCCAAATGAGATTTGCTCTCATCAGAAAAGAGGACTTTGGACCACTGAGCAACAGACCAGTTCTTTTTTTCTCTAGCCCAGGTAAGACGCTTCTGACGTTGTTTGCTGTTCAGGAGCGGCTTGACAAGAGGAATACGACATTCAAAGCCCATCCCCAGGATCTGTCTGTGTGTGGTGGCCCTTGCTACACTAACTCCAGCCTCAGTCCACTCCTTGTGAAGGTCCCCCCACCTTTTTCTTCCACACTTTTCCCTTCCACTTACCTTTCTATTACTGTGCTTTGACACAGCACTTTGAGAACATCCAACTTCTTTTGCAATTACCTTTTGAGGCTTTCCCTCCTTGCGGAGGGTGTCAATGATGGTTTTCTACACAACTGTCAGGTCAGCAGTCTTCCCCATGATTGTGAATTCTACTGAACCAGACAGAGACCATTTAAAGGCTCAGGAACCCTTTGCAAGTGTTTTGGATTAATTAGCTGATTAGAGTGTGACACTTTGAGCCTACAATATTGAACCTTTTCACAATATTCAAATTTTCTGAGCTTTTCACAATCTGTAAGCCATAATCATCAAAATTATTACAAATGAATGCTTGAAATATCTCGCTTTGCATGTAACGAGTCTATATCATACATTGGTTTCACCTTTTAAGTTGAATTACTGAAATAAATGAACTTTTGCACAATATTCAAATTTTTTGAGTTTCACCTGTGCTACTTCCCAAAAGATAACTTCCGCCTGAACCACGTATGAACTAAAACAAAAACAAGGCGAAGTTGCTCTTGGGAGGCCGAAAAAGCACAGAAGGCGTCCGACAGCAGGCTACTGATCAGAGCTCAGCAGCAGCCGTCCTTTTCCGGCACTAGCTAACGTTACCGATGTTAGATATTTTTAGTAAATATCACCCCGCGGGTGTTTCTTGCGAAGTTATACGCGGACGGAAAACGCCGCTCACTGTCGGTAACACTCGTGCTGTTAATTAACAGGGACAGACAAGTACTCACGCCAACCGGAATAAAATAACAGCCACCCACGTAAACCGTTCTGGCACACAAACATTCAAATATACTTCCAAAGCAATCCCAATTAACCGCTGCAACACAAGCACAACATAAGTGTACACCGCATCTAAACCACTCTCTCTCAGTGCAGCAATCCCAGCAGCCTCAGTGCAGCAGTCTCAGTGCAACAATCCCAGCAGCCTCAGTGCAGCAATCCCAGCAACCTCAGTGCAGCAATCCCAGCAGCCTCAGTGCAGCAATCCCAGCAGCCTCAGTGCAGCAATCCCAGCAGCCTCAGTGCAGCAATCCCAGCAACCTCAGTGCAGCAATCCCAGCAGCCTCAGTGCAGCAATCCCAGCAACCTCAGTGCAGCAGTCTCAGTGCAACAATCCCAGCAGCCTCAGTGCAGCAATCTCAGTGCAACAATCCCAGCAGCCTCAGTGCAGCAGTCTCAGTGCAGCAATCCCAACAGCCTCAGTGCAGCAATCCTAGCAGTCTCAGTGCAACAATCCCAGCAGCCTCAGTGCAGCAGTCTCAGTGCAACAATCCCAGCAGCCTCAGTGCAGCAATCCCAGCAGCCTCAGTGCAGCAATCTCAGTGCAACAATCCCAGCAGCCTCAGTGCATTGTCACATTATCTCGAGTTTTCTGCAGGGTTGATTTTTAGGACTTTTATTAAATAAATAAAATAAAAAATAAATAAAGCCGCCGGACAGGTGAGCATTACGTCATGAAGGAGCGCCTGCTATAGAAATAACTGTCATACCAAAAGAAGGCACTTGCCCTCTTGCTGTTCGGTTGAAAATAGGCAAAATGTTAAAAAAGCTTGCGATCGGGCCGCGAAACTTTCAATACGTGACACTAAACGTAAATTAAATTTGGTGAGGGAACTTCATGAATGGCGAGGGTGCATTTTTTTCTGAATTAAAACTCGGTATGACTTTAAAGTGACGTTAAGTAATTCAGGGTACTGGAATACTGCAGTTAAGTTTCTCCTCCATGTTGCTAAGCAGTTTGGTTCCCAAGTCGTGGATCCTGCCCATCACAAACTGAATATTATATCTGGCTGGATGCCGCTTTGCTAGAGGTCAGTGAACCAGGTCAAAGTTCAATCGATTAGAATCATCAGAAGCATCACAGGCCCGGCTTTCTCCATTGACAAACATTGAATTCCGCTGCTTGCCATGTGGATGGCGCCTCATTAGGGCCCAGATATATGGCTTGCTCAGGCTGGATCTGGCCTGCGGGCCGCCATTTGGGGACCACTGCAGTACAGGGTTCGTGTGAGCCTGGAGCCAGTCCCAGGAAACCCAGGCAGGAGACACCCTTGAAGGGGCAAACTATGCATAGAGTTTAGTGTTTATAATTATCTCAAAATTCCCAATATTTCACCAAAGCAGGGCTTTTGTAGACCGTGTGGCCGATGCGATTGTAATAATTATGGGGCTTTTGGGTTGCAGTTTGCGATTGTAGTAATTAAGGGGCTTTTGCGTTGCAGTTTGAGGAAGCAGCTACTGTACTGGTGGAACTCTGTAAAGCCTGCCTTGGGTGGGGCAATCATGGTACACATTCACACTTTGAGACGTTGGGAACAAGGGGTTGCCCCGCCCTGCTCGCAGGGACTAGTCCCTTGAGTAACCACGGCGACCGGAGCTGACCACGCTGCTATGTCCTCTCTGTTTTTCACAGGAATGGCGGTCAAAGAGGAGAAGCTCACAGACAGTCAGCGATGCTTAGCTGTAAGGTATGTTTCGAAGGTATGTGTGTGGCCCCTGGGGCAGCAGAGGGGCCATCTATGCCGAGTGTATCGGGGGGGGTGACTTTATCTCGTCTGCATGGCTCAGTGATTCTTTGAGGCCAGTGGCATAGGAGAGTTTGATATTGGGGGACACAGTAATTTAAATACAAAGGTCTGTTTATTGGGTAGGGTGAATGCATCCAAATTAAATATTGGGGGGCATACCCCCCCCATCCCACCCCCTGTACATTTCCCCTACGCTTTAATCTAACAGAGCGCTGTAGCAAACGGAACCTTATATCTCCCGGAAACAAAGGCTCCATTTTTCCTTCTGTGAACGTGAACAGGGTGCTGTGCTGTGGACACGCTGCCGTGTGTCACGCTGAATAAAAGGCTCGCTGTTCCATTTCAGCTGAAATAGCTTTTTTGTCCCCCTCCGTCTCCATTGGCCATCTTGCATTTGCTTTTGAATTGCGTCCAGTCTGCGGATTCGCATTTTTCCCGTCGCTCAGAGAGGCCGGGGTGGGCTGAACAGACACTGTGAGACAGATAGAAGCCTTAGTAAATATTTCATGCTATTTTAAGCCCAGATAGATGCCAGACTCTACATATTGGGCATATTCGGCAGATATTAGCATAAAACATAAACACGGGATTTGAAATGCTGTAGCTACGGAGGGAATTTGGCCGTGTGCTGAAGGATTCCCCGCGGTTTCCAGGGCAACGGCACATTCACGCGGCCGTGTGATCAGTGTCTATGCTGGTAATCCGCACAAGGCAGTGAGACACCTTTAAGAATCACTAAGGTGTTTTTTTTTTAAGTTGAAAAAGGCCCAGACAACAGGGCCTGCAGCATCATGGTACTGATGCTTAGGAATGCGCCAAAAACTTATGTTAATCTGCTTGGCTGGCGAACTGCGCTATCTCTGTTACATGGTTTATATAAATCCAAGTATCTGCATTGTCATCGTCAGCTGCATGATGCATGGGTCACACGCAGACAACATTATGATCTCGTTAGTCGTAGTGGAAGTAAGAGCGATAAATATCAAATTAAATCTGAAAGATATTTAAATACAATTTAAACATTTTGGAATGAGAGGAAGGTACAGTGATAGATTTTTGGTTACAGAAAAGTTCCAAGATAGCGTGTTGGTCTCTAAGCAGCATGAATTCTAAAACCACAAGGGAGAAGTCGTTATGGGAATCCTGCAGACTCATCCCAGTATGTCCAGGGGCCCGAGGGAGCCTTTTGGGGGGTCTAACCCAATACTACCCAGTGAGCGTCCAGTAGCGTTAGAATGGACAGCAGGTGGGTATTTCTGCACCTCGGCGGATGATGGAAGGCCGTGATGATGATAGATGATCCTGGAGTACTGCATGTGGGAGGACATGTGAGTTCATGGCGTCTTTTTTTGAGCCAAAGATTCGAAAAGTGGTCTCTAAAAATCATGCTGCCGTGCAGCCTGGCTGGTGCAAAGCCCGCCGCGTTAACCCAAACGTCAACGCTTCCCCCGGTGGATCCCGTATCAAATGAAAATTCTTGTAAATATTAAACTACTCCCAAAGCAGACTCCTGGATTGAAAAGGCACGTCATCCTCGGTCTGTTAATGTTCACTCTGTCTTCTGGTGTTGTCCTTTTATGGTTTTTTGTTTTTTCTTTAAAATGAAAGCCGTCGTTCACTGCTCAGTCGCATGCCTTCAGAGTAACAGCTCCCTCTTGGCGTTGACAGGAGGGTCCCAAGCCTGCTGGAATACTTGAGTTACAACTGCAATTTTATGGGGATCCTGGCGGGGCCCACGTGCTCCTACAACGACTACATCGCCTTCATCGAAGGCACCGCCTACCAGCTCAAGCAGCTGGCGTCCAACGGGAAGGAGAACGGGAAGTACAAGCAGAGGGAGCCCTCGCCCAAGGTAGCATGTTGGCGGCGCACATGCTGCATTGCGGTTCACGACAGCCGCACTTGCATGATGGATTTTATAACATGCGCTTGATTTTTAGCGGCACGCTAACATTTAGCCGCACGCTAGCTGGCTTGATGTTTACCGTTCTGCACTGACGTGTGGCGGCTCGTTAGCATGGCTTGTGGTTTGCACGAGTGAGCTGGGGATGCAAGAGCATGCCGTGCATGCATTACCGGTGAACCCTCCCCCCGAACTAGTGAGAAAATCCACTCATCTTTGCTTTGGTCGGCTGCGACTCTCAGAGCGCGAGTCTTTAGCTTGGCTCCGTTCAGTTTCAGTCCTGGAACATCCCAGTCCTCATGAGTCATACTGCCATGTGACACATGATTATTGCCGCATCTCCTGTAGCTGCGCCAGATCTTCCCCCGTGTCACTTCCTTCAGGGTCGACCGGCAGCTCCCTTCCTTTTCTGACTGGGACTTTTTCCAGTTGCAGCTTTTAGTAGTTTTACGGGCATTTTTATAATCTCTGGCTTGGATCGAGTCACGGGCCTGTAGGAGGCTCGTTTGGGATGAAGAAGCACGGTTCCTCCGTTTGTTTTGATAAACACAAGGGGAGGGAAAACTAATCCAAGTGCACGGAGGATTTGTATTAGCCATGCTCTGGAATTCTCAGCTCCAAACACGCAAAAAGCCAAAAGAAATTGGCTTGTACTGTCTTAAGATTAATTGCAGTACAACATAATGCCTATGGTTGGAAACATGGGGCTTTCTGAGTTCCTGGAAACCAGCTATTTTGGTTTTATCATTACTCAGCACCCACTAATTAAATTAGAAGCTGGCAGAATCGAATCGCTCACTTAAGACGACCCAAAACACGCTCAGTTTATTTTCCCAAAATTGCTTCCATGTTTTGCGGTGATATTGTTTTCCCCCCGATGGCACAAACAAGGCCTGCCGTCACGCCGCTGCGGTCGTCACGTCCGCCACGTAGCGGAGGGTGAGCCTGTTCAGCCCCTGAGACGTGCTGGTCTTCCTCCTACAGAGGGATGTGATCTATAAGCTCTCCGTTTGTGCCGCCTCACTGCTGCTCTACCTGTCCTTCTTCCGGCTGTGTCCCGTGGAGCGCAACATCCAGGACCGCTGGGTCGCCGGCACGCCCTTCTACCTGCAGGTTGGCTACCTCTACCTGTCCATGTTAGCCACCAGACCGAAGTACTACTTCGTCTGGACTCTCGGTAAGCCATGGGGTTTCCCCTCCATTCAGCCATTGTTGCGTAAATTTTTCGCAATGCAAAATGATACATTTTTGTCATGCGGGGGGCGGAGCTTTGTTTAAAGGGGCAGGCAACAATGTCGGATTCACAAAGAGTTAAGTGCGATCCAGAGCTACCTTTCCAGAACATGCCCCCTCTGATTATTGTATTCCTATAGCTAGCTACCGAAATGCAGCAGACCAGAGACGTCATACTCCCATCCCCATCCCTCACCCTCCCATGCTGCGTTAGGGGCCCAGAGAATGCTAATCAGCTCACGTTTTCTCAGAGGGCTTAGGCAGCTGGCACCCTCTGATGCTCGTCGCTTTACAGTGACACCTACTGGGCCATGAGTGGAACTGAACGAACAACAGGCTCCTCTAAGCATGTGGGTCAGTGGAGGCTGTAGCCCATAGTGCAGGGGTGGGGGTTTGTGGGGGATTGTGGGGGATTGCCTCAAGTCCAGTTCAGTATTTCAGACTTTGTTCTGTTAATTATCAGGAAAATATAGTGTTAAATGTATGGCCAGCAACAGGGATGAAATTTCCTGCAGAACCTTCTGGATAGATTTTGAGAAAACAAAGTAGCTTACATGATTATTTAATCATTTTTTCGCCAATTAGTGCATGAAAAGTATTTGATGGCAAAATCAGCTGCATCTCGAGCCTTGCGATTAGATTTCTTAGTAGATAGTTTTCTTGTCGTCTGCTGCCCCCATGTGGCTATAAATAGAACTGTCCCAAAAACGTTTAAGCAGTATTGGAGGTAATTGTACTGGCTGTCATTCACAAAATGAATTACAGGAGTGTAGAAATCTTGTCATTTTATGCGCCGCTATTTCTCAAAAGAGTGGAATCTCAGTAATCAAGTCAAGAGGAAGCTGGATTCCGTACAGCTTTAATTTAGTTACTTACTATAAAAATGCTGATATCAAAGTTAACGTGAAGGTGCAGAGCTTTGTGTACCACTTATCGGCTGCTTATCGCGTCGCCCTCATTCACAACATGCTGCACCACAGAGATAATTTGCTGTGCTGTAGCTCTGTCGCCCTTGTTTTCGGACAGCTGACGCCATCAACAACGCCGCCGGATTTGGTTTTAATGGGTACGCCAAGGACGGCACGCCCAGATGGGACTTGGTATCGAATCTGCGGATTCTGGACATAGAGGTCAGCCCTGAGCATAGCGGGTAAAGTGCGAGGCCACATCGCACAGCTGCAGCGCTAACGGATGTGCTCTCCCCCATTTTTCAGTTCGCCACCAGCTTCAAAATGTTCCTCGACAACTGGAACATCCAGACAGCACTTTGGCTCAAAAGGTAAATAAGTGACGTGTTCGCTTCCCAGACACACCTGAGAGCCAAGTGAGTAGTTCTAGCTGATATTTCAGGTGGTGTTCAGTGAGGTATTTTTAGAGGATGATTGTGTTAGCATTCCTGATGTATGCCAGATACTGTAACTGATAAACACATCTTTTTGATTGGTTGGTACCACTTACTGGGACCCCTGCGGCACATGTATTATTTCATGTGTGTTGTGCATTATCATTACTGACTCTTTCTGTATGTTAACTGCTGAGTCGTCAGTGACCGCTTTAGCTGCTTAATGATTTGTTAGTGACTGTGTAAGCTGCTTGCTGATTCGTTACTGCTTATGTATGCTGCTTGCTGATTTGTTAGTGGCTGTATGGCTGCTTTCTGATTTGTTAGTGGCTGTGTACACTGATTTTGTGTCTGTGGGGGGCTTAATGAGAGTGGGTGTATGTTCTCCCCATAGGGTTTGTTATGAGCGCTGTCCCTACAACCCAACGGTGGCCACCTTCCTCCTGTCGGCCATTTGGCATGGCGTGTACCCGGGCTACTACCTCACCTTCCTAACGGGCACCCTGATGACGCTGGCAGCGCGCGCTGTGAGTGGCTCCTTAGGTGTCGAAGTTGCGGGTTACAAGTATTACTGCCTGACTGACTGAAGTATCATACATTCAAAGTGATGCAAACAAAAAACTTAGAGCATCCCTACCTGTATCTAGCACTTAAAAAATACAGGCATGGGAAGATTAACTAAACAGTTGAGAAAAATCATTAACACACAGAATTAAGCGCTTGAGTTAACAGTGCTATACCGAAAGTCGGAATTATGGCAATTAAGCTTATTTTAAAAGATTCACAGCCGTTTGAGAGCAGGGCTTGGTTTTTTACATGGACTGCTGCCTTTCTTTGGGAACGGGAGATACAGACCCTTTGTTAGAGTGTTTAATAGCCTGCCTTTACTTTGGACGGCACCGGCGTCATTCAGATGTGTGGTGATACAGCCCCAGAGGCCATCCACTCGGACATGAGATCTAAGTCATTGTGATGCAGATGACCCGGAAAATCCCTTAAGATACCCGATATTGGATACTTGGTTATTGAAACAATAAAAAATTAGTCAAGCCCATTAGAAGCCCAGCTGTGTTATAAGATGTGTTGGAAACCTAGAGCTGTAGTTTTATTTTCATGGCCCCATTTGCTAATTTATTTAAACATAAGCCTTCTGGGACAGGCTCTGCACCCCTGCGACTCCTGCATAGGACAATGCATGGAAATAATTAAAAATAAACATGCACGCAGGTGATATAAAATATAAAAATGGTAGTTTGTGGCTAAGTTTCTTGTGGTGAATTTCTTCCTTTGGAACTAACTTGGATGTGCAGCATGGCGCTCACAGCCTTACGAGCGCTCCACGGGGCTGCTACTCGGTCCGGCGTGCCTGTGAGGGTCCTGCCCGCTTTCTGGAAGCCTAGGCCACTTCCTGTCTGAGGCCATTTCTGTTCTCTGTGTATTGTTCCTACTGTTCGGTCTTGTGATGGTCCCGAGTGAGGCTCGGCCAACGGTGCCACCCCCGGCGCGTCCAGGCGTGCCGCGGGAGCCGGCATTTTGCCCTTTGCACCTCGTCGTAACCCCAGACTGCCTCTCAGCCCGTGGCTGTAGGCTCAGACACAGCCGAAGCTGCATTATGTTGGGCGGCAGATTCCTGGCATTTCTACCTCGAGCAGCTCACATTCTTTAAAATGTGCTATTTTTGATATCTTACTGAAGCCGATTTATGGGCAGCACAGCTGGAGGTTCACTCCCCCGGTGTTTTAACCATACCCAGCTGTCACATTAACAGCTGCCAAAATTAGACGACGCGCCGTTAGTCAGCGTGAGTGGGCTGTGGGTTTGGTACAGTGTGGGTTCCGTTCGGTGGATCTGTGTTGCCATGAACTGAGGCGACTCCCCCTCTCCAGGTCAGGCACAACGTACGGCAGCACTTCCTGGGGTCCTCCACGCTGCAGCTGGCCTATGACATCATCACGTGGATAGCGACGCAGATCGCGATATGCTACACCGTGGTGCCCTTTGTACTGCTGGCCGTGGGCCCGTCGCTGAAGTTCTACAGGTGAGAAAAGACCCCAGGAGGGGCTGGATAAGGTTTTGTGGGAGTCACTGACCAAAAACATGTCATGTTGGAGCAGGGGACTATTGCGTGGTAGGGCCACTGAGGCACGGGGCCTAGCTGAAAGCTGATTGGCTCCCAAAGTGCCCCTCTCCTGTCACTGGCCAATGTATCATTGCCTAATGATAAAGATGGCCCAACTCTATGAATTATGGCTCCTCTTACTCTTTAAAAAAAATCTAGAATCCCTTCCCTTCATTGAAGAACTTTTATTTTTATAGTCCTGCTCTCCAGCCGAATCTGTAATAGATGGTGTAAGAATGCGATGGCTCTCCCGTTTGATTAACGTAGCTACAAATCTATAATAAGGCAGATTTAATGTTCTCAGAAGAGCAGTTTACTGCATGACATAAAAATTGACTTTACGCAGCCAGGGTCCTTTGAGCAAAACAAGAGCCATATTTTACTGTCATTCCAACGAGACTTAACACCAAGGCATAGGTAAAGCCATTAACTTATAGCGCCCTAAGAGTCAAAACTCTGTAATTGAACTACATTGATGTTTCTTTAATCAACAGTTACATTTGTCTTGTTTATTTTTCACATGCCAAGGGGGGCGGAGGTTGTCATTAAGGTCACTTTCCTTTTTCTGGCTTTACCTGAAACCTGAACCTTTCAAACTTTTTAAAACTGTATTGTAATGACTTGTTTGTCCAGAATTGATCAGTTTCACATTAAACAGAGGTTTTCTTTAACTAAGCTTAACTGAACTGAACGCTACACTGGAGGTCGGCAAGTTTGAGGCCATAATGTCAGTCTGAGTTTGAGTTTCTTAGTCCTAGAGGACCTGCCTTTTGTATAAATATGCAAATTTCCTACAGCTGTGACCTATCAGTGACAGTCACAGTCATGAGGCAGCTCATTGGTTAGTGGAATGTTTGACCATATAGGCCCCTCCCCCCTTTCACTGTGATAGGTCATGGTACTTCTGCATTCACATCACCTGCCTCCTCCTGGTGGTGGCCATGCCAGTGAAGCACAGGCATCTGCGGGCGAAGGACCGTTGTGAGGGGGCGACTCTACCCGCAGCCGAGGCCCTCGGGGGCCACCCCCCCACAGACAGCAACAGCAACCAGAAGCTGAAGACCACATGAAGTGGGGTTGGGGTGTGGT
>JAODKM010000028.1:313081-331461 GCA_026780845.1 Petrocephalus sullivani
ATTTTTATTTTCACCAAAACACACACCCCCCTGTTTGTTTTCCCCCCCCCCCCCCCCCCAAAAAAAAAGTAAAAAAGGTTTGTGCCAGTTTGAGCCGGTCGGCTGCTGGGCTCGGACCGTGTGACCACACAAACCAGCAGATCAATGCAAGTGCCAAAGTGCCACCCCGAATCTGGTTGGGGTCTTATGTTGTCAGGGTCTTGTGTCCGCTCTGGAGACGACCCTCTTTGAAGGTCAAAATTAAAGGAAAGATGAGCACCACCCTGGAGCTCAGATCCTTTGTTTTGTAAAGATAAATGCTATTTTTAACCCTTGCAAAGAGGTTGGGGGAAAAATGACAAGCTCCTTGCACTTTTTAGCAAGAGTACAGTGTTATATAAACAAACTAGACCCTGCGTGTTTCTGCTTTGAGAATAAGACCATATTCTCCCCCACTTGTCTCTATGTAGCTCTCTGTGGATGTATGTAATACACTTATAAATAGTAATTTGGTTTTTGTCCGTATTTGTTCATACTCATATTCCGCTCTCTGCATCGTCATGTAAAAATGTCTGCGGTCACGCCGGGAACGACCTCTCTGATGTGTAGCGTGCATTTGAACCAAGTCTCAACTACCTGCTCTCGGAATTTGCGACATTATCCGGCTAAAAGCCTTATCCCCACTTGGAAGCTCTCCCGCGCAGCCGTTGGAAATTTGAAAATGGATCCGTCCCACAGAGCCCGTTTTTGTAAGGAACATCTGTGGTCAGAACCGTGCCGCTGAATTCTTTTGCTCGCTGGCCCCTCCCTTTTCCGGAATTTCCCATATCTTGCACTGTGTACACCCTCCAGTAGAGGGCACCACTCCACCCTGTGTTGCATCCATGTGGTGCATGTTTGCAAGGGAATTCCGTCACAAGTATTGCCACTGCAACGGGCTTGCCCCTCCCTGCAAGCCAAAAGCTATTGGTTAACAGTCTCCTTTCTGTTTCTGCTCGTCCTTATCGATCAAAAGTAAGTTTTTCTGATCGTCGATTATTCTAGAAGGTGACCTTTGATGGATGGGTGGAGGTTCGAATAATCTGTTGAGATGTGTGCTTCAGGATGGCTGCTAGTGGTGATGTGTAAGCTGGAAATGAGGCCTGCGTCTCTACACACCATCCCTGGGGAAAGGAGCCTAATTCATGTGGGTTCGAGTCTGGCAACACGACTAAGAAAAACCAAATTTGCCTTCCCCGGAGTCACATGACTGTTTAAAAAAAAAAAATCTGTTCCTTTTTTTTGTTGAGTTTTTGGAATACATTTATAATTTTTTTAATCAAATGACAAGTTTTAATTACAATTTAATTGATCCAGTTGTGGTGAAGGTGTGCGTGCTCCGGAAATTGTCACTTTTGTGAACACTGTGATGCATTAAATCACGTTTTATACTTTTTACGATAATAAGGCTTTGTTTCTAACATCCTAGTGGCTGTTTTAGGGTCATTTTTACCTTTTTGTCTAAATGTTTCATTATCTTGGATGGCATTTTTTCGGTGTGTGTTTCTTGGCAGTACTGATTAAAACCAGCTGATTATAAAATATATACTATATATGTGCTTCAGGGTCTTTTTTTTGCGATCTGCGAACATGCATCTGACACACTTGGTGAACATTGCTGATACATAAATGGCAACATTACAATTCAACCAGTTGAACTGGTTGCTGTGTCATTGCGTTATTGACTACCTAAAATTGCTTAAATATCTATCTGCATTTCCAGAAAAGCTGGCAGATATTAGCTGAGGCCTCAGTAGGTCACCTCACAGTCTGTCCTCCAGTCCTGTATGAGGTCTGGACCTGATGTCCACCCTGTCCTGGAGATCTCATCTATAGACCCCCGCACCCTTCACGTGAAAGTCTCGTGATGTCACGACTCTACTGACATCATGGTGTTGCATCACCGGAATTTCCCACCGTTTCGGTGACGCCTTTCTGATGAGATCAGATGTGCTCGAGACGAACAGCTGCTCCAGGTGTTTTTGACTTACTGCTAGCAGGTACGCCATGACAAAGTCTTCATGTATGTCTCCTGCAGATCCTTCTCACTGCCAGGTGATGACTATGCGATGTAAACCATGGTATTCAGCTGTTGGGTGTATATGTGTGTGTGTGTGTGCGTGGGGGGGGGGGGGGGCTGTTAACAATGGAGTTAAGGACCCTTACGAAATAGGGGGGGAAATAGGGGATTGTTTTTTTAAATCCACAACTATTAAAAACAGCAGTATGCTCATTACACACATAACCAAATAAAGTACCATCTTTATTTTCAGCTTGATATACAGTTAAGCGCCGCATAAGGACGGCCGCATATGCTACGGCCTTCCCACACGATAATATAATGGCGCTGAAACATTCATTTCGCATCAGTGTCACAGCGCAACACGTTACTCACCTCTTTGTGGTGATGCTGGTGGAAACGAACTGCGCTGTCAGTCACATAACAGTATAACACGGGGCGGGGGGGGGGGCAACTCCAGTCCAAAATCCAACACATCTTGCAGATTCCCCTGCTCAGACATTCCGATTAAACCTGGTAATTAGCTGATTACCATGTGTTTGGAAAATCTGCAAAGTGCGCTAGATTCTGCCCCCCCCCCAGACTGGAATTGCGCAGCCCTAGTATAGCGCATATAAGTACTTACGGAACATAATACTTGATAATGGTAATATTCAAGAGTTACTGGTTCACGTGTTTACGTATTTACTATATGTACTTTCAACGTGATTTAGGCTGTACCATCTAGGTTTGAGTAAGGCGCTTTGTGATGTTTTCACGACGATGAAATCGCCTAACGACGCGTTTCCCAATAACGCAACCCTGTCGTTAAGTGACACATGACTATTAATTCTGGTAAGTGAATTCGCTGTGCATTCATTATTTATACTTCATATAGGCTGTACATTTACCATATAATTGCTGCTTTCACTATATGAAAGTGTCACTTTAAGTTGGGTGTATTATTTCGAATGATTTATTGACTTATTTTTTGGGTCTGGGAACGCTCAAATTCCCATATAAATTTAGGAAAGGTTTAGGAAAGGTTTCATAGGAACGCTCTACTTTTGGATATCGGGGGAAACCTATGTCTGAAGCGTCTTGAGATCCCATAACAAATACTGCATTCTAGGATAGGGGATTATCCCTGTGGACGGCTTTGCCCTGGCACTGCCCCGTAAATAGGGTGCCACGCTTAGCTGACGTAGACGTGGCATCCGGCAAAGTTCACCTTTGATCCAGTCTGACAATGAACAAAGCTTGTTACCCATCATTACGGTCATTTAGGTTGTCACTGTGTCTCTGTGTCCGGTCTGTGCCATTGTAGGGAGGGTGATGTCACCTACGCAACATTTTGTGCCAGATTTAAAAACACCTGAATCACCTGAACGACTAGTCTCTAAAATGGAAACACTGCATATGATGCTTATTTACTTTTCTCAGCTATCTTATTATGTCTTTAAATATTATTATTTTATAAATTTAAGCCTTAAATACAAAACAAAAATTTGACCCCAGATATGGCTTATCTTTGTGGTGTACCAGCAGGCTAACATTGCATTGTCAAGGTTTATGTTTATTTTGATTTTCATTTGTTTCGGTGGTGCAGTGGGTAGCCTCTCACCTCTATAGGGTTATGGGTTCGAATCCTGTATTTCGTCTTGTAGTCCAAAATCCTGCTGTTTGGTGAACTGGTGCTTAATGTGTGAGGAGGTGAGTCTCAGGCGCCCTCTGTGATTCTGCACAGGGAAAGCCGTTTCATGATAGATGGATGGATTCGGAATGGAAATTTTGTCTGGAAATATGTCACACTGCGGTTATCACATGCTAGGACCAGACAATTAGAGAAACATCTCTCCTTAAATCTTACGCTGCTGTACAGAATATTTGATCTAACCGGTCTAACTGCTATACACAATGAAGTACTTTCATAAAACAGTCATGTAAAAGTCATTGCACGGTATGGCTTGTTACTCTTATGGGCATATGAAACAAATATTAACAACAAATAAACAAACAAACACACAACCAACAACAACAACAGTAATAATAACAATAGTAATGATAATAATAAGAGAGCAGTAAGCATTCTTAATATTATCCGTATTTCTTAAACCATCGGAAATTGGAAGTAGAAAACGTTATTTGGATGATAATGTTAGCCTTTCAAGGGACATTTCGTACGCAAATTGACAGGGCTGGAGAGGAAATTATTAGTAAACAATACGTTAGAAAAGAAACGTATTTGTTTTCAGAAATACTTCACGTCACATATTAGGCTGTAGGGGGCGGCTGGCGAGACGGCGCGGCGTATCCGACACGGCGGCCGAGAGGGAGGACGCTGGTCCGAAAAGAAACGCCGAGATCGGAGAGGGAGACACATGAACCCTGCGAAAGGAATGGCTCTCATCGGGGGAACCGGGCGGGCACTGCATTTCTGGGGGCACAGGAGTGCCACCGGTCCCAGCAGGGATTAAGGCAGCAGTCGGCGAAGAGAAACTCAACAACATATTTATTCCATCCTTTCATCTGACTGAATTTCTATAAAGGTATGTTTGCGAGTTATTTAATACTTCTTATGCATGCGTCTGTGTTCTTGCGTTGGAAAAAAAAGTTTTATGGCAAATGGACGGGATGACCACTCTAAATATATCCAGCATTAACTCAGTCCAGTTAAACGCAAGTGTGCTTGTCGGGTTATATATTATAACGCAAATAGAAAGTTATCTGTATGCAAGCGCAGCTGTTTGTGTTTTGGGAATTAGATCCTGGATCGTGGCTATTTAGTTTATATCACTCGGTAAACGTGCTTTTTGAAATGACTGTCACTGCTATTTCACCATGAGGTGAATAGTTGCCGGCAGTTAACTATTATCCCGGCCATGCAACGAGAAATTAAAGTTGGCTGAACATTGACAACAAGTCAATTAAAGATTCAGCGGAGAGTCGCACGTGGAGAGTAATCTTATTTACTCTGAGATTACCGCCGGTCACATGATGCTAATGACAGATTAAATGTCAGTCTGGAATTTCATATTTAATTTTTTTCCCTATTTCTAATGCGCTTTCAGAGGTATTAGTGTGCACACCCCCGGGCAAAATAATAATTATACGTGCAGGAGTAAAACGAGAAGGCAGTGTTATCACATTTATCTGAATACTTCGATGTGCGTTTTAAGGGGATTTAGTTATTTATTTATTATTATTTTTCTTTTAACTCCCGTATTTTTCTGTGTCTGTGTCCCCCTGCCTTTTGCTCTGGCCAGACTCCGTCCATGGAAAACCGGTTTCACACCCTCATGACTTGCTCAAATTGAGCTGACTTGTGTATATTTAGACGCCACGTCTGTTCTAAAATTGTCGGGGTCATCATATTTCCATTTGGGAGATGGCTAAGGCTTTTTGATGTGTGATATTTCCAGATCTGAAGTCCCGGCCGCTCCAAATACGCTGTACATGGCGTGTCGTCATGTTTGGGGACAAACGTTATGTTTAAATCATAAGCAAGGATGGAGAGGGCGAGAAGGCCGACTCTTAATAAGTGTTATGCGAGCAGTGAATAAAACAAGGTCTCCCGATGATCCTAGGAATGTCCTGTTTTAATTATGCATACCCCCCTGAGCGCGCTGGCTTGTCCGAAGAGACTTGCACGCCTGTTTTGCTGAGTCCCCGCTGCGGATCGTATCGATCGGGCAGAGAGCACAGGGCAAGGTGCATCCGCTGTGGGGCTGAGCCGCTTTTTCCACGCAGTTACATCACTTAGAGGATCGGGCCGTATTTGGCGGACCTGTTGATATTTTAGCCCTGGTGTTATTAAGGGAAGAGGGGTGAAGCCCGCCTAAGGTAAGCTGTCTACTGCGGGGGACTGGAGTGGGAACTTATAATTAGATTGACGATGCTTAATTAAAGACCTGTGCATTGCTTCAGACGCATCCCATATTACATGCACGCGCTTCGTTGTATGCCATGCGTATTGTTTATTATAGGATGTTGTATTACAGTGTTTGTGGGTAGAGATTCAGATTTATTGATTAATTTATTTCTTGACCGCCATCTGTGCTCCCTGTCAGTGTAAATCCAGGTGAATGGCACTGTACATAACAGAAACGTGCCTATTCCATTTTTATTTGGTTTACATCACCCATATGTTAAGAAAGGCTATTATTTCAACTCGAATTACGATTCAGAATGCGAGTCTGTGAATGTATATTGCCGTAATATTCTACTGTTTGATTCGTGTTGTCAGATTCTCGCTTCGGACTGGTTAGAAGCGTTTTTGCGGAGTTGGGGCTGCGCTCTCGGTTGCTCCCGAGCGTTCTCGGCTTCTCCTCCTGTCCTGCTTTTGTAACGCATCTTGCGGCCCGGCGGATCGGGGCTGCAGGCTCCGCTGCTGCCCTGCCTTTCTTACCACACCGCTGGCATTCGCCGCGGTCCTAGCTGGTTTCGGTTTCCTCCCTGCGAATGAAACGTGCGGTTCAGGTGTGTCCGAATAAATGAATAAAGCGTGCGCTTCCTGGGACACGGTCTGCCTGTGGAATCTGTCTTGTGCCATCTGCTTTTCGTTGCAACAGTGTTATCCTGAATAGACTGGAATGTATATAGGGTTACTTATTTCCAACTTTATGAATCTGAAATTGTTTATTTGCAGGCACGAAATACAACGGGGAACTCTTGAAACCTTGGATAGACAGTAAACAGCAAATGTTTGAAATGGTTAAGCTGTTTTTTGTCAGTCGATAAACTTTAAATGAACTTTGAACTGTGAGCCACTGACAGCTTTAATATATTTCTAATGGAAACTGGAAAAAGTCATAGACAGTATTGCTTGCACTGTTTTTGGGTAGACACGTTTTTCAAAGGATATATTGGGCTTGTCCTCTTTCCTAGAGGTGTCTGGACTTCTCAGCTTTGAGGAATGAATGCATCTCTCTGACACGCACGCCTGCATTGTTCTCCCAAGCATCAGGACTGTCAGCCGCCCGTCAGCTTACAGCCGTGATCCGATGTTCTGACTTGGCACCTCAGCCTTTCACCCTGGCGATTCTCTGGCCCACGTCTGTTTTTGTGCATGCTTCCTTGTACCATGGGGGTGGGATGGGGTTTAGCTCGCAGACGAAGGGAGACTCTTGAAGGATTTCCTTAAGTGCCCCATTGCACCTCCCGCCTCTGTGTCGCTCCTGAGTCATCGCCGCATAACGTTGCCGTTTCTAGCCGGTCCAGGTGGCTGCTTTCAGTACAACTGAGCACGCAGCCGGAATGCAGTTGAACTTTGGTAATGGGCTGTGTGGATTCTGGGTCCTTGTAAGTGTAATTAAATAACTCATGCCCTGGTGGGTGGCTGAGATCTCCACTCACAAAATGCCAGAACTAATCCACCCTGTTTTATTTATGGTCCCCATAGCCAAAGTCCCCTTCTCCTTCTCACTTACTGTGGGCCTGAGGACCGTCCTTTTACACGTAAAATAATGTTTCAGTTATTAGTTTGAAGTTCTTTTTTTTCTGCCGGTGAATTGTCTCATTTGAGTATGGTACTGGTGGTCATATCTGAGCTGATCATTTGTTGACATCCCCCAGGACGTGAAGCGGTAACCATGGACACCACCTCCTCCTTGAAGATGACGACCACGGCCATCCAGAACTACTTCAGCTATGTGGAGGAGGAGAACTTGCCGGCCCTCGTGGCCCACCTGGAGAAGTTCAAAGAAATAGACAGCAGAAGTGACGTAGGTGCCCCCCCCATCCCCACACAGCATTAATGCCTGCTGGCTTTCCCAGTACAGAGAAGAGTGCCTCACTTCAACTGAACCATTCAGCTGGAGAATCCTCAACCCTCCATCTCCTCAACCAGACCTTCTGCTTTGCTAACTGAAATGTAGATTTCAGGAAGCTCACACGGGTGGTGAATTACTGTCCTGAGAATGTGACTGTAGAGTTTTTTTTTTATTTTATTTCTCTCACTTTCTGTCACAGATCGGACAGACGGCACTGATGTTGGCATCCGAGCAGGGCAGCCTGCAGGTCGTGCAGGAGCTCATTAGGAGAGGAGCCAACGTCAACCTAGATGATGTTGTATGTGAACCCTGGTGCTGACAAAGTTTGCTTGCTGATGTAATGCTGTATCCATCTAAATCTAAATTCTTGTTCTGTCTCTGGGGGGTAGTGTGTGGCTCAGCAATTGAGGGTGCTGTTCCTGTGACCCGAAGGTTTTTGGGTCAAATCCCAGGATTGGCAGAGTGATCTGAATCTGTTTTCTCTTTCTTGAATAAATGCATCTGTTTTAAAAAATATACTTTTATTGATCCTTGCTGTGAATAGCACACGTGTAGGTGAGAGCTAGCTTGGTAGCAAAGGGCAGCTGAGGTTTAAGGACCTTGTTCAGGGGCCCACAGATGTGTGGCCATTCTGCCGAGGCCTGGCTCGGACCTTTTTTGTCCCTGTTTGTCCTTCTGATCACAGGCACAGAGGCTTAGCCAACCTAACCACACACTGTCTCCCCCAAAAATATGTGTATCTAGATGTAATAGTTGACCTGTCAGTTGGCTTGGGCAAGTCTTGCACCTCTGGACATTTATCCCACGTCAACAAGGCAAAGTCAGTCACTCCAAAAAGCTTAGAGCAGCCAGTCTGAGATCATACACCTGAAGATGGGTAGCACACTTTCTAATGAGTACCTAGAGGGAAGACCACACCTGTGTTTAAGAAAATGACTGTGAGCCTATATAACAGTAACATGAAGTCACCCTGTCACAGCACCATCTTGGCTCAAGCAGGGCAGACCTTGGCACATTCTCACTTTGTTTTTGAGCTCCCCCTGTTTTACATGAGCACATGGTATGACCAGCTGGTACGTGAAATCTTGGACTGTACCTCCAAAGTCCAGCCGGGGGGCATTGTAATTGGAGCTATCGCTATGTGCAGTAACCGGCATCAACGCCCTCTCCCGTACAGGACGGATGGACGGCGCTGATCTCTGCTGCCAAGGAGGGCCACGTGGAGGTGGTGAGGGAGCTTCTGGACCATAATGCCAACCTGGAGCAGAGGGACATGGTGAGGGGGGGGGTCAGGCTAAGCTTGGTGGTTCCATGGTTGCTGTGTTGGCAATCTGGCAGTCAGTGTTTCCCCAAGGCTGCCCGTCTCGCAGTTTATGGGATTTCTGGTCCATTCAAATCGAGGTGAACAATCTGGACTTCAGGTCCATGAATTGAGGTTTTTTTCTGTAACTGGATCAGAGCTAATTCCTGGTTTTGCTTTTTGTTTGCAGCATTTGTTCTGCTTTATAGCTGCATGTAGCTCACACTTTGTGAATTTCCTCTTAAGCCATTATTTTTAGTCACTGAGACGTCAGAGTGTCTTCCCTCCTTCGCGTGGCGAGCGGCCTCTATGTTAGCATGATGTTCTGCGTTAGAGTCCGTCTTCTGGCTCCTTGAAGGAGCAATGGCCGGCCTCTCGGACAGAAGCGAATGCTCAACATTGTTTAATCTCGTCAACCCCGCTCCTTTGCACTAACTGGCTCCCGTCGGGTTTAACACGCCACGCCGTACATAAGCCATGATGGTGCCGGCCTGTCTGCGGGACTCTCGGGGGTAATACCAGCTTGGGAAGCGGATTGCCTGCCTGGCTGCTTTTAAGGGCTTTTTTCCTGGCCGGTGAACCGGGCCAGTCGGGACTCGGCTGCCTAGTGCAGCACTAATGTGGAAATTTAGACGGTGACAGATTAGCGGAATGATGATGCATTCATTTTTATTCTGGTGCAAAATGAAAGATCGATAATAATAATAATGTGCTAAATCTATTTGGAATGTAATATGTCATTTTCCAAATGTTAATCACGAGACTGTAAGGGAGTCTTGATCTTTTTCTGTAACGGACAGGGGGGCTGGAGTGCCCTCATGTGGGCTGCTTACAAAGGACGTGTGGAGGTCTCTCGCCTGCTACTGGAAAAAGGAGCCAGCCCCAACATCACTGGACAGGTTGGATCGCTTCTCCTGCACGGATATAGTGACGGTTAAGTGGGATGAACTCAGGTGTGACTTGCATTCTGCATCCAGCAGTACAACGTCTACCCCATCATCTGGGCCGCTGGGCGGGGCCACGCCGAAGTCGTCCATCTCCTGCTCCAGCACGGAGCCAAAGTCACCTGCTCCGACAAGGTGGGCGTGGCCAGGAGGCCGGCTTGGGAGGGGCGGGCCGTGTTGTGGCTGGGGATAGTGGCATGGTCAGTGACTGCCCGAAGCTGCGGGGTTAGCACTTCTCGTTGGTATTTAGTACAGATGATACCTCAGAAGCCGCGGTGGAGAGGATTTAGCCATGAGGTGGCACTTGGCATGGGCAGACTGACAGCGCATTTGCAAATCTCAGCCAATGAATCCCAGACATGAAGTCTGGGTCAGTAAAAGAACATGCTAGCTGCCAGCTGCTGAAGAAGGGCCACCTGATGGCCCCAGTGGCAGTGGAAGCACGCGGGCAGGGTGGCGACGGGCCTGCTGGATCGGCCTCGGCTGGCGTTTGAGACAGTGATGATGAAAACCCCTTATTGCTGTTGCAATGCACCTTGTCACTAGTCACAAGTACCAGCGAAATATTGGCCATCAACCCGACCATACATATACACAAACAGCACATTATAGGGGGTAGACAGGTCGGGGAGACGGGGGATATAGGAAGAAACAGAGAAAACAGAATTGCATGGGGAAGAGGAGGAGGATTAAAAAACAGCCCCCAGACTGTACTCCAGTAGGAGCACAATGTAGGAGCAGAAAAAAAAACACCTCAGCAACATCGACCAGGGGTGCGTTTCGTGTTCGGCCAGCACTAACCTGCTTCTTGTCCTTTCTGTCTGCCCCAGTATGGCACCACACCGCTTATCTGGGCCGCCAGGAAGGGCCACTTTGACTGCGTCATGCACCTGCTGGAGAACGGAGCCGACATCGACCAGGAGGGGGCGGTATGTGGCCCGCTAAACCTCACCTCATTTCTGCTCCCTCCGATTCTGCCATGCTGTGGATTACTGTATAACATATCTGGTGTTAGACCCTGTTTGGGAGGGCTTCAGCCCCCGTCAAAAAATATTTTTATGTAAAACCATTTAGCAATTCCTCTAGTATTTGCTGTACCCCCTGGTCGATAAACTTTATCGTCGGGGACACGCCTTCCAGCAATATTCCTTCAGATGCCCCCTGTGGGTCAAATCCTAGAATCACGGAATCACCCCTGGTGTAAATGCAAGCAGCCCAGGATGTAATAACTCCAAGGAGGGTTTCCCCTCTCGTTCCCTTGAGAAAGGCGGCACTTAACTCAAAGACCGGGGTTTTTCTGTGGCGTCAGTCCGGTCCGTGTCGCCCTCAGAACTCCATGACGGCACTGATCGTGGCGGTTCGAGGCGGCTTCAAGGACGTGGTGAAGGAGCTCCTGAAGAGGAACCCCAACGTCAACATGAAGGACAAGGATGCCAACACGGCACTGATGATCGCTGCCAAGGACGGCCACACCGAGATCGTGCAGGACCTGCTGGGTGCCGACGCCTACGTCAATGTCCCCGACAGGGTGATTTAGACCTTGCCGTTATCAGGCACAACCTATTGCTGGAGGGGCGGGGCCACAGGGACACTGATCCCAGCTGAAAGCTGATTGACCCCTGGAGTGCCCCTCCCCTGTCACTCACCAATTCAAAAGCTGTCATTAGCTAATGATAAGATTGGCCCATCTATATGAATTATGGCTCCTCTCATACCCCCCCCCTCAAGAAAATGACTATAATCACCTTCGTTTTATGATAAAGGAAGCCCTCACTTCTGGCTGGTCTCCTTGACGACAAGGCCAAGTTCTGAGTGCTTAGAAAATCCACTAGCCCCAGAAATGTGGGGTTTTCCAGCCCCCCTGGCTGTCTCTATTGCATACACCCCCTGAGCGATATCTCAGCTCCCTCCTGTTGTCTTGTCAGCTGACAGTCTTCAAATCATCAGCATTTTTGAGGTGGTTAAGTGCATGTTTGGATTAGTGGTGGCCATGATAGTCAGTGCCCACCCCCAACACACTGTGTATTTCTCTTCACGTTCCAGAGCGGCGACACTGTGCTTATTGGGGCCGTCAGGGGGGGGCACGTGGAGATCGTCAGGGCCCTGCTGCACAAATACGCCGACATCGACCTCCAGGGGCAGGTAGGGGGCGCCATTTGCCTCGCCCAGCGTTCACTGTGGACATGCAGAGCCTTGCCTCTTAGTAGTGCCCCCTCCCCCACTTCATCATACGTCTTCAGTTTATCTTGTGTCCCATTTAAGAAGCTAAATAAAATCTTGTTTTGTCTGTGTTTTCCTCCTACTTTGTCTCTTTTTTAGTTAAAGCCATTTTCTTTGCAGTAAGGGCAGGTTATAGATTAGTTAGCATTACTGTAAGCTGCCCTATCTGCCCCCTCTACTTGTGACCTCTGATTTAGGACAACAAGACCGCCCTCTACTGGGCTGTGGAGAAAGGTAACACCACCATGGTGCGGGACATTCTGCAGTGCAATCCCGACACCGAGACCTGTACTAAGGTAAGCGCTGCACACTTGCCCGTTTGTGTGCCTCTGTTTGATGCCAGCTAACCCCACGCTAAGGCTATTTCACCGACAACCTGACGTGCTACATGCCTGGGGTACGGTTGTAGATTTGACTGTTGGTGGCCATCATTGTCATGTGACTCACGCCCCACTCAGGATGCCGAAACCCCGCTGATCAAGGCCACCAAGATGAGGAACATTGAGATTGTGGAGCTGCTGCTGGACAAGGGGGCCAAGGTGTCTGCGATGGATAAGGTAGGGGGCGGGGCCGGCGCATAAGTTATGTGCACGAACTGCAGTGTCTGGTCATGTGACCTTTGCTTGCCACTGCAGAAGGGGGACACGCCCCTTCACATCGCCATCCGGGGGCGGAGCCGCAAGCTGGCCGAGCTGCTCATGAGGAACCCCAAAGATGGCCGACTGTTGTATCGGCCTAATAAGGCCGGCGAGACGCCGTACAACATCGACTGCAGCCACCAGAAGAGCATCCTAACGCAGATCTTCGGAGCCAGTGAGTGCTTTCTCTCCAGAAACCCTCCTGAGGAATGGTGCGTGGGGTGGGTTGGGGAGCTGTTTCATGGAAAACCAGTGCTAGATTGAAGATGGCCCAAATGAGCCCGACTCTGCCAGTCATATTTAATGAAATCATATTGTATTTCCTATCCACTTTATTTAGCTATTGACTTGGACTAACTAGGACTATGTTTATACATGGTTCCTTGACTGTTTAAACATCTCAAGTATCAACAAGTATCAATGAGTCTCTAAACTGAAAGAATGAACCATCAGCTGGGACAGTAATCCCGATTACTGCTGCTGATGATTACCTGTGGACTTTCGGCAGTATATAGGGGGCAGTGTGTAGGTCAGTGGGTGAGGATATGCATGTATGATGGGAAGGTTGCTGGTCCAAGTCCCAGGGTTGGCAGAGTGATTTCACTCCCTGCTGATTGGCTGACCCTGACTGGCTGACCCTACTTTTGCAAATATAAATGCTTTGGATAAAAGCATGTGCTAAATGAATATAAATGTAGAATATAGATGTATATTTATGGGCAGTGTAGTTATGTGGGGGATCCCCTTTTGATCCCAGGAGATCAGTGTGTGTTTTGGTCCTGGTGGTGGGGATAGGGTCCCACTCACTGAGCCCCTGTTCCTGCCCCCCCCCCCTCGCAGAACATCTGTCCCCCACGGAGTCGGACGGGGACATGCTGGGCTACGACCTGTACAGCAGCGCGCTGGCGGACATCCTGAGCGAGCCCACCATGCAGCCGCCCATCTGCGTGGGCCTCTACGCCCAATGGGGCAGCGGCAAGTCCTTCCTGCTCAAGAAGCTGGAAGGTACATCCCACTAGCCCCCCTGGCTAGCCCTAGGTGGGGGGGATTTTTACACCTCAAGGCAGAGTTGCCAACCCCTCATGTGGGCCCTAAGCTAAATTTGATTCATTTCATAGTATTTTGTCATCTTCTTACCTTATACGTCTTACATCTTATACTGACAGTCTGATCACGAGGCGCCCCCTGGTGGCCCTTGGGCTCTCAACAGCCACTTAGTTCACTTATGCCTAATGGTTCTCAGAAATACTTTCATGGGCATATAGACCAGAATATTTGGGAGCCTGTCATATGTTTCCCACCAGGAGTGGAGCCTGCGACCCTTAAAAACACTTGCTGGGTTCTTGTGTCCTGCTGTTACAGCGCTACAGATTTATTATTATTTTTTTTCCATCGACCTTAGCTCCTGTGTACTTTTTGGGGGTAGTTAAGGTGACGCTGGCTATCCGGTCGCCTGGTATTTTGAGGCACGGATCAGGCAGTAATTGCAGCATTCATGCTCCTACTTGCAGGATTTAGGCTCACTGAGCTAACAGTGTGCAATTTTGCTGTAGCTTTTAAAACGGCTTTGGGAAGTTGTTGCCAAAAGCTAAGCCTGCCTTCCTCAGGCCAATGCTTGAGCCCAGTCTCTCACACCGCAGATGAGATGAAGATGTTCGCCGGCCAGCAGGTGGAGCCTCTGTTTGAATTCTCCTGGCTGGTGGTCACCCTGACGCTCCTGCTGTGTGGCACCACGGCCCTGGTGCTGGGCTTCACCGTCGACCCGCGCCTGGCCGTGGCTGTGGCACTCAGCCTGCTTGCTGTGCTCTACATCTTTTTCGGTAGGGCACCGGTCGGGAGGTGGCTGGCACCGGATCTCCATACATCTACAGCTGTGTTTCCCAATCCGGTCCTCGGGGACCCTTGGATGCTCCTGGCAGGGAGCAGGGAGGGAGCAGAAACATGGACTGTCAGTCCCCGAGGACCAGGCTGAGAAACACTGCTCTATAGTGCTAAGTGTAATAAGTAACTCCTACTGCCGCTTAGCCCTCCAGCACAAGAGAGCTATACTTCTCCGTTATGTATAAACCACGAGGTCAATGGGTTGTAGCTCCAAAATGAATTTAAGCATAAATAAGAAACGTACCACTAGAGGGCAGTATTTCTATAAAAATAAAACAGTGAAATGTTGTTTAGCTCTTTGCGATCATACAATTGTGCAGCCACATTCCAAAGACGCATTATACATTTACAGTTGGCTTATTTATATATTTATATTTTTGTGAAGCAGTTAAAAATTAACTTGCTCCAGACTGCTGTGTCAGCTATAGGACCTGTGGCGTTACTAGCCAGAGCCCGAACTAAATCCTAAAACGGTTGCTATGTGACACAGGTTACTTTAGCGGCTAGGCATTTCTTTGTAAATATGAATAAAAGTACACTTACGCACCTTACATTTATTTGATTACTGTCCAGTTCCACTTTGTGAGAAGAACAGATCCCAACGAACAATGATTCAGAGGTCGTCCACTCCCCTCTGTCTCCCCCTAGTGGTGGTTTATATTGGTGGCCGCAGGGGAGGTGACAGCTGGACCTGGTTCCTGAGCACTCGCCTGGCCAGGCATGTGGGCTATCTGGAGCTGCTGCTCAAGCTGATGTTCGTCAACCCCCCTGAGCTGCCAGAGCAGACCACCCGCGCTCTGCCCGTCAGGTACCAGCAGGGGATGGGGTTCATGACCCAGGCTGGAAGGTCACAGGTTCACATCATTCTAGCAGGAAATTCTCACTGGGTGTCTGTTGCTTTGCCATGAATCAAGATCAGAGTAAGAATTTAGTTATGCGGCTTGTTATATTAGGACTTTAAATCCTTTCAGAGGAGCATCGAAGTTTTCCTTAAGATTAAAATTATTTGAGATCAAAAAAGATCATCCAGATGTTTTTCATCAATGACGTTCCTTCTAATCTTAATTCTAAGGGGCAGTAACCTGCAGGGTCTCTGAGTTCTTGGTCCTGCATCGTCACCCGCCAGCCCCCTCTGTCTCAAGCCTTTCCTCGGTTTACTGTAACAGGTTCTTGTTCACCGACTACAACCGGCTCTCCAGTGTGGGCGGGGAGACCTCCATGGCGGAGATGATCGCCACCCTGTCCGATGCCTGTGAGAGGGAGTTCGGCTTCATGGCCACCAGACTCTTTCGGGTCTTCAAGACGGACGAGACACAAGGTGTGCCAGAGAGACCTCGGCACTGTACTGCTGTCAGCATGCAGGAATGGGCTTCTGATCTATTTCATCATCAATATCTGTAGTATCATAGAAATAGATTCTAATAGATTACAATTTTTTTTGTTGCTCTTTTAGGGAAGAAGTGGAAGAAGACTTGCTGCGTGCCGTCCTTCGTCATCTTCATCTTCGTCTTGGGCTGCCTGATCACGGGCCTGACCCTGCTGGCCGTCTTCAAGGTGGACGAGCAGAACATGACGGTCAACGCAACGCTGATCGCCATGGCGTGCAGCGTGGGCCTGGGCCTGCTGCTCAACTGCCGCACGTGGTGGCAGGTGCTGGACTCGGTGCTGCACTCGCAGCGGAGGCGGCTCCATGGCGCCGCCAACAGGATGCAGAAACTGAAGAGCGAGGGCTTTATGAAGGTGTGTGTGTGTGTGTGTGTATGTGTGTGTGTGCCCCACCCATGTGGTTTCTTGCACTCTGTTTTTGGGGTCTTGGTGGACTTCATTGCGCTCTGGAACGTGCATTGCGATTTGCGGACCCTGTCATCTTACCCCTTCATAAGGTCTTGAAGTACGAAGTTGAGCTGATGGCCAAGATGGCAAAGACCATTGACTGTTTCACCCAGAACCAGACGCGCCTGGTCGTGATCATCGACGGGCTGGACTCCTGTGAGCAGGACAAGGTCCTCCAGATGCTAGACACGGTAAGGGCGGGAGGGAGTCTGTGTGACCAGCAGGGCGGCGCCGGTGACCCTAAGCAAATCAAGAGTGACCTACAGCTACTACTACCGAGTGTGCCATTATATCTTATCACTTTCAAATTTTGAAATTTTAAGTTGTCAGTTTTTAGGAGCTAAAATGTCTAGTTACCTGAAGAGTAGAAGAAAACCATGGGGGAATTCACCCCGCCCCCCCATCCCAAAGGAGCGCAGCACCAGGGAAATGACTTTGCATGACCCCCCCCTCCCCCAGGAATGGATCACTCTTGTGGGGTACAAGCTGTACACAGTAGTTTTTGGAGTTGAGCCGTGAGTACTCCAGGGGTTCGGATTCTTTTTCTCAGCGAGAGTAATAGAATTTTCCTCCAGCCAAATGGTATTTGGTGGGGCAGGGTGTGGGGGGGGGGGGATAATCCCCTTGAATTGGCAGGCCATTCTAGGACTAATGAAATCTTCCGTCCTGCAAAGTACAGCTAATGAATGACTGTTTTGTGCGGCCTGTTTGCTACTTCCCTGTCCGATTCTGAGGTCCTTCTCTGGGGTTTTGATAGGACCCCATAAATTAAATTTTTCGGAAAACCAAATGTTTTTCCAGGGGCTCGGGTTGGGGGGGGTGATACTTTTACGGTGGGGATTAAATGGATAAATCCCAAAATCCTTTGGAAAAACTGGGAGCGAGTATAGTAGCGACAGGCTGCGTGGCATCGGCGGCGCCTTAGCGTGCAAACGAGCGCTAACTGGGGCAGGGAGCACGCGTGTGACATTTCACAGCGACCCAACATCTCTTAGCATCCTGGAAAATCCCGGTAGGTTGCCGCACACAATGTGAAATCCTCCCGTGTGTGACTGTGAAGAATGTGCTCTGCGTGACCTCCATCTCCATCCCACTTTTTATCATTTGTAGTAAGCTGTCATATGTTACTTTAGAATGGATGGAGTCAATTAAACCTAAAAGTGTGTGAATAGACTGTAGGGACCTACTTTAAAAAGTTAACTTCATGAAGCTAATACAGTTTAAAGCTCTGATATCTGTCAACTCAAAAAGCCTGGGCAGTTTAAGAATTATCGGAAGTGTGTTTATACAATTTAAGCTGCAACTGAATGAAATATGAATGACTCCCTTGCTCTCCTGTTTTCCACTCTCGTGGTGTCCAGGTGTGTTGTAGCTCAGATCAGGGCTTCCTATTCCTGGCCCTGGAGAGCGTTCCCACCGCAGAGCTGAGGTGCAGCTTTAATTTAACACTCCCCGTCAGATAATCAGGCCCTTCTGTAGCATCTCAGTAATACAGCCAGCAATGTTAACAGTGCAGGAACAAGCAGCCTTGGTTTAGAGTAGTAATTACCTGATGGTATAAACTTTGGGACACTTCCTTTTCGAGTTTTTAATTCCCAGTAATGCATTGCTGTCATGTGGTGTGGGAAGCCCCAAAGGATGATGGGAAATGGTGTCTAAAAAAAACCATGTCCGGCAGGTGAGGGTGCTGTTCTCCAAAGGCCCCTTCATCGCCATCTTCGCCAGCGACCCGCACATCATCATCAAGGCCATCAACCAGAACCTGAACAGCGTGCT
>JAODKM010000028.1:354839-368468 GCA_026780845.1 Petrocephalus sullivani
AAATAGGTGGAGGTTGCAGGTCTGTGGGGGGGGTGCCGGTCCAGTTACTTGCGCAGGGGGGGGCAGGTTGCTGGTTAAGATTCCCGGGTTCCCCCCCCCCCCCCCCCCCAGTAAACTATGGCTTGCTTGTTCTTAGTACTGCTTATTTAATTACATGAAATTACCGGTAGCCAGACGCCGGAATCCGAAATCGAGAGTAAAGACATCAGCTTAAAGTCGACGACTCTGGTGCGCTCCATTTTGCTGATCTGAAATGCGGTTTCCAGGGGAAATACGCGGGTTCGATTAAACGGAGGACTTCGCTTTTTATTGCAATTCCTAATCGAACCGTCATTGACTTTTGATTAGTAGCGGTCGGGTATTACAAAGCAGAATCATCCCTTGGCTGTGCACCGGGCATTTGGTGTCAAGGGCAGAGAAGGACGGCTCATCAGAGCGAAGGGCGCCAGGGGAACACCTGTCTAACAGGCTGAAGTTCCTACGCGCAGGTGAGACAGCGGTTTCGCCTATTATGGTTTTAATTCTCCATCGCTGGGAGAATTGCGGAAACGCATCACCGCTCTGTGTGAAACACGGCGATCGCCCGTAGTGCTTTTCTGTGCTAAACGCCCGCGTCTTGCCCTGCAAAGCCGATTACGACGAAGCTTTTGTTTCGTTTTCGGCTGCCGTGAACGCGCTTTATATAAGGGGCGACGGAACCGCTGCAGAAATGGTAATAAAACACTGCTGACCGGCGACCGAAAGCATCTCCGCTAGTAATGAATGCCAACGTGGGGAAGGTGGCCGATTTGCATGCTGGCCAGCAAACGCCCATCCGATGTGATGACATTTTATGATCACTGAGAATAAGCGTCACCATTGATATTCAACCATCCGCCTTGCAAATCATTTGTCTGCCGAGGAAATAAAACAGACTCTGGATTAATTCAGCATACAAGCACAGATGTATTCTCTTACAATCGTGAATAAAAAAAATGCTCATGGATCCAGGTATCGTGAATTTTAATGTTAGATCATCAAACTTAAATGCTACGAGAAGGCAGACGTTCAAATAAAGCATTTGATTTATTTTTTTGTATAAAAAGGTACAATTTACAATATTACTTTTATAAAAAGTTTCAGCATAATTAAGTACAGCATTACATGTTATGCAGAAATTTGCAATCTCTGCAACTATACAAGTTAAAACTCCGATTGTAGAGTTCACAAGGTTTCGCTCGCTGGGTTTTTTTTTTTTTTTTAACCACGTCCAGTCCTTCATGTGCCAAAAAGTAACAATTCTGACAAGACAGACTAAACTTTATACAATAACTAACCAAGTCTTCTATGCACGCTCCGCCTTCGCAAAAAAGCAAAGATTTCTCATGGGGAAAGGGAGGTCTTGACAATATTCTTCTTTAATTTTTATTTTTTTTCTTCCTTTTTTGCTCCCACGGTGGGGAATATACCGATCCTTCCATCTGGAGAAAGGGCAAACCATGTGTAGAAGATAAATAATTATAAATGTCCAAACTCATAACATATAGATTGTCCTTTTTAAAGTCTCTTGGTTCAATTAAAGAAGAAATCCAAACTGAGAACAAAAATAGGAGGGAGGGGGAAAAAAAGTCAGTTCCCAGGTCCTGCGTTTTTTGTGTCTTAACCAAACACCTGCAAAAGATTGAGAAAGAGAGGCGTGTTTTGAAAATGCAAACAGGGCAGAGATCCGGACAGACTGGCGCCAGGGAGGAAGCCGCAGTTTTAACATTTAACCAAAAACTCAAATACTGGGCAAACCCTGAACTCCAGATGTACACGCTCGCCCGGGCGAGGAGCACATCCTAGCAACTTCTCACTGACAATCTGCTATCCGATCGACTTCATTGTACTTTAGTCGGCGCCTGCTCGCTCTTCGCATCAATTATTTGCAGACGTCAAGCAAGCGCTCCACGCAAGTACAAATCCCAGCAGTATAAAACGTATTTTACTGCCCCACCACGCTGTGCTGAACGACAACGCACGCTTTTCTTAAAATGCAGAATAGGAAACGCCAGCTGAACTCTTACCAATAAATAAATAACAGCTTTGTTCCAGCGATACCGCCAATATCCATTACTTCGGTTTACACGAATGCAGGGCTGCAGTTCCTCTTTGGACCTATCCGTAAGCGACCGATCACTCGCAGATCACGACTAGATGTCGTTTTCATATATAAAAAAGGGAAATACTTACCAGTTTAACGATAGAGCGTCTTGCTGTCATCTGTGGTGATTTCTTTTGGAAATTCAGCAGACTGCGAACAAACAAATGGATTTTTTTTTAAATGTTTGCATCTGCGTATGATCGGCAGAATAATGTGCATAGATAAATTGATTTATAGTCTCCGTGAAATCCTGGACTAAAAACGACGATGTTATTTACACTCGAGCTAAGAAACCTAGACGCCTTTACGGCATTTCCTTAATATATAATTGTTTTTTTCCGGTAACTACATTGTAACGGGGCGATCCCACGCGTTTCTCTGCTAGATAAAGCGAGTACGCACAGAAATTCCGACACCATCCAGCCACATTACCTGTAATGAAAGGATGCTGATGTCTGTGTTGATGGTTGTCAGGGGGGTCCTGGATGTCGCTTGGCCCGGCCGCTGGTGGTGGAGGTTAGTTATAGCGGAATTCGAGTCAAGTGCGATCTGCAGGTCCAGGATGTAGTCGATGACATGCTGCAGGATTTCCATCTTGCTAACGCTCTTGTTCTGGGGGATGCTGGGGACCAGCTCCTTCAGCTTGGAATAGCAGTCGTTCATGTTGTAAAGCAGGCTTAAGGGATCATCCACGGGGGTCTTGCTCCGGGAGATTCCGAGGCTGTGTTCTGACAAGTTGGCGCCGTTTTTCCTGAAAGATCTCACTGGGCTTATTGCTTTCATTTTTAACACTTCGCGTGACTTCGTCGGTGTTTCGAGTCGCACTCGCGATTCCGGGCTGGTCCTATTCGTGCTGTCGGCTGGCAAGTAAACGGACTGATTTTGCAAGCTGTCATTGCCGTTTATATACCCACTAGGCTGGGCATGTCACGCAGATGTTCTCGTGAATGTAATTGGCTGGATGCAGTGCGTCAATCAGCGGCGAAGAGGCTGTTAATTGGCTGCTCCCTTCTTACGGATAAATCCCGCCCACGTCTTCCGCGTTCTTAACCAGTGAAAGTTCACGGCGACGCTGGCGCTTTGAGAGAGAGCAGAGGCAGCGGTCTCTAATTTGGAAAATTAAACATTATACTGTACATGTTTTCGATAGAAGAAACGTATTTATTGTTACAGTCTGTGGTCTTAATAAGACCACAGCATCCAAGAATAATGAAAAATTAGATTTTTAAAAACAGAAGATAATCTCAGCACACTTTGGCCTTTAATTTAAAAATATTCAATGCACGGAATCCAGGTACACATCTAAAGTCCAGATCACTTCTTAAATATGGTGTCCCACGCATTAAGTGAATAGCGAATCATGCGATTAGACGAACCCGTCGTACTTACAAATAATAACAGGCCTGCAAGAAAACCTTGTTAAATCCGCCTGGATATCCAATAAATATTTAAAACTGTTATAAAGGACATTTTTAACTCGGTAAGTATAGCAGACGACGGATAAGTAAACGGCACGGGCCTTTAATCACAGCAAGTTCGTCACCTACTGTGCGGGCTCTCCGCACATTCCTTCACTCTAAGGGGAAAGCGAAGGCACAGTCCATTCTTTCGGGCGACCTGACATTTCCACACCAACTTTACATTTTTACGTGAATTTTTATTTACAAGGCCACTCGATTTGACAGTAGCATTATAGGCATTTCGCGTGACAAATAAGTGTACTGGTTCTCTATAATAAGAATTGGTTCTTTCAATATTAAGCAATGAAACTTAACGTACGGAAGTACGTGTGGAAGTATCATGGAAGTGTTATTACGTAGGCTACAATTTTATTTTTTATTCATCACTATTGTTACAAAACCTCCACTTAAATTTGCACTTTATTGCAACGAGTGCAAGGTAAATCGTCAACTAATTTGATGTCCCAGCGTTGTTCTTTGGTTGTTAGGCCACTAATCTAAAATTCAAGTTACCTCCAGGCTGGGAGGACCTTAAATGCAGGCAAATATAAATACATTTAGATAAATATTTGATTAATTCGTGCATGCGTTAATACTGCTGCGAATCTAATGGATGACGGTGATAGTGCGATAACTGCAGGTAAATTACAGAACTTCAGACTCATAAAGTGGATAATCGTGCAGCATATGAGATAAAAGATAATTTATTGGTTAAAACGTGTAGCTTTTAATATCAATTACACGCTGCATTCCTCAACTGGTGCAGCGGATTAGTGTTTCTCGAAGTGCGACGCGATGTGACAGAAGCCGATTGCCCCGGGGCTGTTCTGGGTTTTAGGCGCTTCTCCTGCGCGGGGTTTTTTTTCCCCTTACGACTGGAATTATTTCCGTAAAACTGCGCTTTTCTCTCTGAGAAACAACCTATACTAACAATTAAGTGAAATGTAATGATACAAAGTGGCAGGCATCAAGAAAAAAACGATAGTACGGATCGGAGACCAAAGTCGAAAATGTTTGACCAAATGCAATTATATTTTTACATGAATGCACATTAAATCCTAATATGTGGTGCAATAGATAATTAGAAATCATATGCCCATCGTTTGTAATTGGACGTAGCCTAGACTTAATGCTACAATGTCCCGTCTGAGCTGTAGTCAAGATTAGTCCGATTTTTATTAAAAAAAATAATGCCGTGGAGTCTGCGCTTCTTGCACACACACACACACACACACGCCATTTTATTATCCAGCACAAAGTGCTCGTTTTTAATTTTGACTTCTCTCTTTCTATCATTACAAATCCCCAGTTGCCAAAATCATCACTCGAGCGGTCTGGATTCTTCAAACTGCGGCGCTTTTCCTTCACAAATATCTGAGTCACTTTCTCCCCGCAGCGCACAACGCAAAGCAAAACTACGAGGCGGCGCGAGGAGCGCCGCGACTACTTTTGTTTCCTTAACGACCCGCGTGCATTTATAATGGGACACTCCGAGACCCATTATAGTGCGGATCCTCCGAGGTGTCGTCCACATCTGGCGCAATCGCATTTTTCCATTCTCCTGCCGCTCGCCTTTTCCCCTCCGCGCTCACAGCTGTGTACATTTCGCATGACACCCTGACTGATCCCTGACAGGTGATGAATTGGCACCGGGGCGCGCGGCAGAGCCGAGCAGCGCCGCGAGCTCACGCTCTCGCAGACTCTCCGGCGCCGGCCTCGTGACGTCACCCATTCACAGCGGCCCTCCAGCCAGTCCTCGCGGCGCCGCTCAGTCGGCTGCCATGGCGACCGGGGCTGTCAGTCAGCGCGAGCTCTCAGCTGATCAATGGGAGCGAGCGCCGAGAGATGCGAGTTAAATTCGCCACCTAGGTCTCGCGCTGCTCCGGGGCCCGCACACCTGCACTCATTTGCATGTCTTAAAGTTATTTATTTGGAAAAGGGTCATTTTCTCCCCCCTTGCACGGTTGCGGCAAGAATGGATGCGAGGCTGCGTCTAATTAAATTCAGCTGCTTGTGTAAAACGGTACTTTTTTCTGGAGACAAAAAGTTTAGAATTATTTCAATATTTATCCAACCGTGTCATCCAAAATTTTCTGAAGTAAGCACTGCACGCCTACGGGCAGCAGCGCAGTATAGTAAATAATGAGGATATTTCAGCGTTCCGGCTGCAATTACAAACGACGACTACATGAAAATATTACAGATGTAAAACCGTAAGACCAGGGAAATGTGTAACACTACACATATGTAGAATGCTTCGCTTGGAAACTGACGGATCCCCGTTAATGCTTCTTTGAGAGGTAGGGGTATGTGGGGCAAGAACGCAGATCCTGAAATTCAATATCCCGCAATTATCACCGTCTTTCAACTTGCGATCGCACTTTAATAGCTGGGCTCCCTCTCCAAGGAACTGATCTGGAACGACATTCTGCATCCACAAAGGATTTCGCTGTGTGTTTTTTTTTCGGTCACAAACTATTAGCCAAAGTTGAAGAGATAAGGCCTAGAAAACAAAATAGGACTGTCAGTCAGTGGATGTTCCCTCCGCAGGCCGGCGTCGGGATGTCTGCACCGCCTACTTTAACTGTTGATCCAGCTCGCTGCAGCTGCGATCCTCAAACAATCATTCCCGCGGAACAATAATGGTGAGGGCTGACTCTTCCCTTCAAAGTACTGGCTTTAAAAAAACACTGATCTAACACTGAGCCCTGCAACCCTTTTCACAATCCGGTCACTGTTTGTCCACTGCCATCTGTGGGAAATTATCCCTATCGGGGTCGAAAATTCAGCCAAATAAATTCCCGCGATCGCAAGCAGCGGACCGTTTACTCGCTCTGCCTCCCTCTTCGAAAAAACTCTGCGTGCTCAGAGAAGCGCACCGGATACAGCTTACCGTGTGTGAGAGTGTTTCTCAGGGTCGGAATCGAAACCGTATTTAAATCACCGAACTCTAGGCACGCTTTACTATTAAATTCCCAGCTCCAACTAACCACATGAGCCTTTCCTCTTTACCTGCCTGGCTATTAGCAGCAATGCATTAAGTTAAAAATGCATTTTAATCCAATAAAATGTCCATGCTGAAAGAGAGCCCGGTCGTTTCAGAGCCTTAGCTGAAGGCATTCTCAGTCGTCCCTTGCTTACTGTATTAAGTATCCGGTCCACGGTGCAGCGGTTCGAGGCGAGACGTATATAGCGCTCCCCCATTTTGCACCCCGGAGCAGCACGAGAGGTTAGCACGCGCCTGTCGCGTGCGGCAGTGTACACAAAAGTGTGGCGCGCGACTCTTGTAGCAACATCGGCCCTGGGGGCGTGGCCTTCCTATTTAGCTATTGTCCGACCTGCCAGAAGTACAGATCCCATTGAGTCATTTAGTAAAAATCACGCCTCTTATATAGATATGAGATATCAGATATAGCATGCAATGCCTCGGCTCCTAAAAGGTTTATATTATTGCATGAAATAATCAGAGTAAAAATTAATATTGCTTTATAATTTGTATTTATGGCTATATCAGCAGAGTACAAATTAAAAACGCATAGTTATTAAGTGTGAATAAATTGCTCACATTAAATATAAACAAAACGACAGTGCAACCTATATTTAAAACGCATTTTCAAACCTCGTGAAAGCAGATCTATTAGTGTGTGCTTGTTAGGTTGTTAGTGACTACAAACGAAAGAATCGTGCGTAATATTTCGCCCCTTTGCTTTGATTATAAACCAACTGTCGCTCCTGAATGTGTTCATGTGGTTTTGTTATCCAGTCCAAAGCAGATATGGATGAGAGTGGTGGCAGCAAGCTTTGTGTGATGTTTGTCAGCATAACTATGATATATTAAAGTATATTTACAATGGTTACAGAAAATGCACCAGTGAGGAACTGCATCAATAATGTACATCCTTAAAAAAATAATTATTTTTGATTTTTATAAGAATACGTTTAGGCTTCATTCGGCAGTTGACCCATAAATAAAGTCTTTCTTCTTTTGACTGCTGCTCGCAGCCCATCATGTTCTAATAGCTATGGCCACTTGTTACAGTAGATAATCTGCCCGCTGGTAGACCGCCCCAAACCGGGTGGGTGGGATGGCAGGGGNNNCACCCTGGGTGGGATGGCAGGGGGGCGGTCTACCAGCGGGCAGATTGTCTACTGTAACAACTGGTCATAGCTATTGGGGGGGGGTCGTCAGCGGATCGCACAGACGGTCCGGCAGGACCCTGCACCAGCGGCGGCAGCCAGATTGGACGCGGAACAAAGGGCGGTAAACTCCCGGCGAGGAGACGGCCAAGCGGCCCACGCAAAGAGCGCCTCTCTTTCCGCGAGCGCTGCTGGCAGCCCCGCCGAGCCTCGGGAACAGCGCACAGCTGCTGCTTTTGAGGGGGTGGGAGGACCCGTGCCATCGCCGCTCCTGCCTCCCCCCCTTTGGTCTAACAGCCGGCTCTTAGGTGGGAGGTTAACCAGAAGCTGAGGAACTTTGCGTCCTCTGGCGATAAGAACCGGAGGATGGGGTTTCCATGCAGCTTAAAAGTCCGAAGGAAAACGACATTAATAGTTGTGTTTCTGCCGTACTCAAGCCTTGAAATTGGCTGTCTTGCACCACAACTTCTTAATGAGACTCTTGCAGCATCTGAAACGTTTGCCTGAAAGTTTCATTTATTATATGGCTTACTCAGGGGTGGCATGTTTGCGTGCTGACAGCTTGGGTGTTTGAAACCTCTCCCACTGAGTGTGAAGTGTGCATGTTCTCTCTGGCACAGGGGTGCTGTGTGGCTTTGCAGGTTAGGATCCTATGCCTGGGATCAGGAGGTTGTTGGTTCAAATCCCAGTGTAGTTTCACACTTGGGCCCCTGTTGCTCCCAGGACAGTAGGTGTGGGGTGGTGGGGGTAGGTGGATGTTAGGGTTATTCCAAGGGTCCTTGAGTGACTGGGGCCCTGAATAGTTTGTGATGGGGGCCCAATATGATATGCTTTTATGGGCCCCCAAATCTCTAGCGGTGCCCTTGATTGCTCAGTTGTATGTCCCATTCTATCTGTTAAATAGATTAATGTAAATGTCCAGGTTTCCTACTAAAGTCTTGCAGCTGTGGGAACTGGTGTCTCAATATTGCTAGTACTGTATTATTGCACGCGAGAGTGCATGCCCTGTGAGGAGCTGGATTTTCATGCATGATGCGTCCCTGCCCTGTGCCCCATGCTGTCTGGGATAGTGTCCAGGCCCCCCCACTACTCTGTGCTGTATAAGCGGTCGGAAGATGGATGAATGGATGGATGTGGGCTTACTCCCGTTTCAGGTTGGGAATGCCATATTTGGCTTAGATCAGCCCCCATCCCCACTAACCCCCGCCTGTGATGAGAGGGGAAAGTTAAGGTAAGAACTGCCCTGGCCGTGCGAGACCTTGACGGATGGCTCTCTCACGTCTCTGTTTGCCCCCCGTGCTCGGCACTGTTACTGCCAGCGCGGTAATTTATCCCCCCCGGTGTTTGAACCCTGCCGGTGAGGCTCCAGTGCAGAACATCCTCGGGGTGTCATAACAATGCCGATCCCAAATCTGGAAAGTGGCTCCGCATGTGGGGGGGGGGGGGGCGGTGGGGGGTTCTCACTCTGCCATTTTTTTTTCCAGATGGGTTGAAGTGTAGCCCCGAGCGCCAGGGTCGTCAAGGATGCCGGCTAGCCTTAAGTGGATCCCGTAGGCGAGGTGGGTCCGTCGCCATAGCGAAGCGGGGCTCGCCTCGCCGTGCCGTTGCCGAGGTCGCGCTGTCTCTGCGCTCACTGTCCTCCAGTGTGTTGTGAGCCGCATCACATAAGCTGAGCGGGCAGCCCTGCCCATGTGACGCAGGGGAAGCTGACTGAGATTAAGAGTCTTGTGGGTTTCGCACCTCTGTCAAAATGAAATCATGCTTTATAAACTCAATTGCATGTAAAGATGGTGTAATGTGACTCAAAGTTTGGAATATTATATGTAATGTATCGATTCTGCTTTGGTGACATTGGCCTATGTATGGGGGTGATTGCTATGGTGACACTGGCCTATGTATGGGGGTGATTGCTATGGTGACACTGGCCTATGTATGGGGGTGATTCTAGGATGTTTTTTCAAAGGGGGAGTATAAGAGGGGTCATAATTAATCGACTAGGGGGGGAAACCTTATTATTAGCCAATGATATGTTTTGAATTGGTGAGTGACAGGGGAGGGAACTCTCAGTGGGCCAATGAGCTTTCAGCTTGATTGCCCCTGAGGCCCCGCCTCTGTATATACTGCTTCGTCATGTGACATGTTGCTTATTTTCTGTTGCCTAAGCAATAAAACAAAATACGGCTGTAGAGTCTTCGCCTTTGCCCCACTGCGCTCGGCTCCCCAGCTCGACAGGTTCTCCTGCTGCTGCATCAGAATGTGTAACGATATAAACGCCACACCTGACAGATTCGTGCAGAAACTGGCAGAGTTTTCATGCATGTAGTTAATATGAAGGTACATTTAAAAAAGCTTGTCTCTGACCTTTGCCCCGAGTTGGAGCTGTGAATTCTGTTGCGTACAGTGTAATGAAAATAATATTAGGCTTTATCGGTGGGCCATCTGGGATTATTTAACTGCTGCAATTTGGCAGTAGTACATGCTGCTTTCTGCGCTCGAATTCTGAATTAGAACTGTTATCTTTTTGAGAAAATGTTCCATGAAAACCCCGAAAATAAACAAGGCCCAGACTGGCCGTGTGTATAGTCGCCCAACCAAATGCTCGCGTACCTTGAAATATTAACTCTTCTTTTCCTTGTTATTTTCTTAGCTTATGGAGCTGCTTATTTTATTTATAGACCCTTATGCAGTCTAACATTTTATTTATTTGGTCTGGCTCTCGGTTAATCTGCACAGAAGGCAACTGGTGCATAAGGTCAGTTCCGCCAAATCTGTTAGCCACAGCTAATGCTAATGAGGTTTAGTACACCGGTTTTAGTTTCCTGAAGGAAAAGCCCTGTCTCTACAACATGTCACCTTAAACTTCCCTATGTTTCTTACTTTCCTTTAAGCTGCATCGCTCTAAAGGAAATCGTGTGCAGCCTTAAATGAGGACTAAACTGTACTTCTTAGCTAGACGCTAATTCCACAGAAGCGCGGACCTGGCTACTTCCTCATGCCGGGTGGATCAGTCTACAGCCTTTTTTGGGGGGGGGGGGGGCTTCATCCGCCACTGTGTGGTCTGGACTCCCTGGTGCCCTCTCCTCTTCCCTGTATCTCAGAATACAGGATTGTTTTACCGCTAGGGAAAAATGTCGTCACCCTGCTCTTGTAGCTAGGCGCGTGTGGTCTTTTGGTCGAGTCGTAAATATGGCGCGTTTAGAGGATACGCAGGACAGCAGGGGAGTCTGTGTTCCATCCCTGGCTGCCTGTATATCTGATGTAATGCTCAGATCTCTCTACTCTGGATAGTCCGTCTTCTTCCCCGCGTAAACACGTTAGACGAGAAGTGTTCCCCCATTGGTGTTTCCGCGGCGACAACAGCTCTGGTACGATCTGCGAGTTCCCGTTGGTCCCTCGGCCCTCACAGGCAGCGCTGGAGGAGACTGCAGGAATCCCTCACACTTGGGAAGCTCTCCTACTCCGATCATTAGTCTTATAAATGAATCGATTTGTTGTTGTATTTTCTTTTTAGTTTTTTCATCTTCCCCACGCCCCACTCGCTGTTCTCTGTCACGGCCCGGCATGAGGGGGAGGTGATGGATCTCATTAGGCCTTCGAGCCCGCACTATTCCCACCCCAAGACGTCCAGCGTGAATTATTCATGGGATGGTAATCAGAAGCGCACAGGGTGGGGGGGGTGAGGTTCGAAGGCCCCTTTGATAAGGGGTTGATCTATCAGCGGAGGGGCTTGTTCTGAAGACAAAGGCGAGCAGCACATGGGGGTCCCAGGTGGGTCAGAGATGGCTTCTGCCTGGCTGGGGGGGGGCGTGACCCCGCCCTTTTTGTGTCACTGCTGGGAAAATTGTGCTGGGGGGGGGGGGGGGTGCAGCGGAAATGGCTCGGTGTCCATATCTCACCTTCGACTTACTGAAAGCAGATCTGAAATTGAGATGGCTGTGTGTGTGTGTGTTCGGGAGGGGGGGTGTAGGGGTATTCAGGCTGCCCCACGCACCAGTGTGTTGGAGTGTCTTGTGCCACTTCGCTGTCCCCACACAGCAATGCCCCCCCACCGTATCACCACACTCAGGCTCCTGAGACTCCAGACGGGACCAGACCTGCGAAAGGACCACAGGTCACCGTCTGGGTTTATTTTTAATGTCTCTGAAGAGGTGCCGAGACCTGGAGCTGCCTGCTGAATGCCGACGCCGAGCGTGGGGGCGGCCAACTTCAGTGACTGCTCCCTCTGCTGACCTGGAGTCCAAGTTTACGGGTTTTTTCTTTGCCCAAGTTTCCAGCTCCTGTGTTTTTTTCTGCCACGTCTAATCTCACTCGAGGTCATGTAAAGATGAGTGTCGGGGGGGCGGGTGGATGGTCACATGAGCAGCCCCGGCACACATCCTCTTTTAAGGATCCCCCCCCCCAGCTTCTGATCGGTGGGTGTGGATGCATGCTGTTTCGGTGGGAAGCAGTTCCCTCATTTATAATCGTTCCCGATCGCTCCCATCATGGTGGGAGCGAGTGTCGGCCGTGGCCGTTTTCAAGCGACCTGATTGGTTGGGGGGCTGGGGGTTGCCGTGGCGAAGCGTGGCACTCTCTAAAGAAGGCAGATGCGCTACGATAATGAGCTAATTTGGGTGTTCGAGAGGGGCTAAAAGGCTTGGCTCTGTGCTGTATAAGGAGGGGTGGGTCGCATGCGGTGGGGGGGGCTCTGTGCCCTTCCTCTTTCTGCACAGGACTTCATTACCATGTCAATCTGGGGGAGGGGGGGCGCAGTGGGACAGCCCCATATGGAGAGCCAGAGCCCTGGAATGAATAGTGAATGGTACAGCTTCTGGACGGGCCTGCAGCCTTTGTGCGCAGGGTGACCAGAGACCAGGGGAGGTGTGCAGATGGCCCCGGCTATAAATAGGCGGCCAGTCCGTCTCCGTGCTGTCAGTATCCCTGCCTGTCTGTTTTCCAGCCGGCTCGGGTTCTCCGTAAACAAGGGGTCCTTGAGCGAGTAAGAGGAGGGGGCTTTATCGCCGGTAACGTGGCCCCAGGGACTCGAGGTGCACATCAGGCCTCCCGATCAAGCTGCTATGACTCGGGCCCAAGGGCGGGGCCACAGGGGCACCAGCTGAAAGCTGATTGGCCCCCAGAGTGCCTCTTCCCCTGTCACTCATCATTTCAAAATGTATCATTGGCAAATAATAAGGTTGGATCCTCTTTATGAGTTATGGCCCCTCTTAAGTCCATGCGCATCACGGACACCGGTCGCATTTCAAGTAACCCCCCCCCGTTTTGCCAGCCCATCTGGCACAAGCGCGCGGTGAGGGGCGTGGCCTCTTGCGGGGAGCGGGCTGCTCGGTGATTCCTTTTAAAGGCATGCAGGGCCAGCCTACCGCGCCGGCCATGCCGGCTTCCTCTCACACCGGCTTCCTCTCACGCCTGGCACTGTTCCGCTGCTCCCTTGATTCATCCAGCCCCGGGCACCCGGTTGGCCAGCGAGAGGACGTGTCCCGTCGAGGCTGAGCTGTAAACAAGATACCTCTGGGGGGCGCCACCAGTTTTTTCTGGACCACACTGGGGAGAGGCAGCCCCCCCCCCCGGCCCCAGGTGGGGTCAGAACCAGATGTGTCGGGTGGAGATTCGGTGGCACCGGGCTTGGCAGCTGGGCACAGACTAGCATCAGCAGGCTCAGCTTTGCCCCCTGGGTCAAAAGCTTTGAAACTTCATCTGGAAAAACTTAATAGGAGAAGTGAAAATAGTTTTTAAATACTGCCTGGTTGCAATTATGTCGAGGCTATACTCACTGGACTTTACACAGAATGGTATCCCAAAGACTGCAGCACATAAATCAACAATTTTTTTGGGGGGGGGGGGCGGGGGGTAGGGGGGTAGTTTTGGGGGTTATTTTAAATTGGGGGCGGGTGCATTTTTTTGCAGCTGTGT
>JAODKM010000029.1:41399-57085 GCA_026780845.1 Petrocephalus sullivani
CATGTGATTGGTTGATTAGATAATTGCATTCATGAGAAATTGAACAGGTGTTCCTAATAATCCTTTAGGTGAGTGTATGTGAATCATTTGCACCAAATTTAGCTCAGCATCAGTTTTATTAATATCTGTTATTTGGAAATAGATGTACTTCAATATTTTATTTGAAAATGAATACTTTGAAGAATCCAATTTTTTACACATTATTCAATGAATCATATATATATAAAATGTCCATTTAAATTAAGAAATAAAATTTACTTGAAATATGCAGTGGGGCTACACAGTGACATATGCATCACTTGCTAAAATGTCATACAAAATGCTCAAGGTATCGTCATGCTGCTCCTGTTAATGGCCCTGCTTAAAGTGGGAAATACCCACCACAACCTGTTTAGCTGGAAACAAAAATGAAGGTGAGGAGTGTGGAGATTTCTGTAACAATCTACCGGTCAAAATCACTCTAGAGATCTGTGCCACATCATCTGCATCATGAAAGTTAAACTTAATCATACGTTTTTAAAGGTAATTCCAAAATGTAATTACAAAATAACTTCTTACATTCAGCAACTACACTCTATGGCTCTGTAGAGACATAACTGCAAACTGGGTTACGGTTCTTTAGTTATTTTTTCCCCTCCGCCAAATGTCAGTTTAAATGTCAAAAGTATCACTTCTTTATGAAAAGGCTTTAAATGGAAACTCCCAGCTTTCCATTAGGCAAAGGCCCCATCGATTCATGATGGATTCAAGGCCATATCAGCAGAGGCAGCGGCCTTGCAGAGGTGTGAATCGTTTGCCAAGGAGGCCCCTGCACCAGCGTTTCTCAGTGCCGGTAGAACAGCTGGTGACCTTGGACAGCACCAGGCACTTCGATCTCTGACCAGGCGTAAAACATATAAGCTGAGGCAAGCCTTAACCCCTCCTGCAGAAGGTCTGTTAAATACAACCAAGGACAAAATAAAGATCACCTTCTCCTCCTCGTAACATTTTCTACAAAAAAACACCACCAAAAATGTTCAAGTCAGACCAATAATTAACTTTAAACAAAGAAGTGAGATTAAGTGGTGATTTATAAACCCAGCTTATTTACAATATAGGCAGCCATGATGGAGCATTCACAAATATTAAAGAAGGTATACAACCAAAATAATAAACAAATAATCTACCTTTAAAACTGTGCTGTGAAGAAAAATGCATTTTAAATGGAAGATAATGCACTTTTTTTTTTTTAATCGGCCAAATAAATACCCTAAAACAATGATGCCATGTGATCATGAAAACCAATCAGGGATTCCTAGCAGTTAATATTAGCAATAAAAAGTACCTTTTTATGTCGGAGCGGAAGCTGATCCTCCCCAAAGTGGTTCTCCATGGCATTACCCATGTCTCTAGTGGACAGCTTGGGAATTTTCATCTTCTTCTGCATAATACTGTGTTCAAACTCCTCTATATTTTCTGCAAAGCATGGGACTGAAAGTTAGGCACATACAAGACTATACAGGCACTTATAATACTTTGACATAAACGTGTCAGATAGTGATAGTGTGATAGAGTCAGATCAAATACAGGAACCATGTGTTCCTGCCTTGGGAATAACAAAAAAAAAAAACTTTTGCTGATTTTGTATCTACTAAATGAGATTACCTAGGGCGGCAATTTAATGGACTGAGGATCAAAATAACTTATATACAGAAAACAAAGACCGAGGTGCTAAAGGCACAGGTCTGGGGACTGTTAGCTAATCCGTGAGGGTGGCCCAGCTTCGGGGGTTTAAATCTGGCCCTCTCCTTCCGAGTGAAAAGCCTGCATGTTTTCCACTGATTTGTACAGGTCCTCTCAAGGTATTCCTGGCCTTCCTGCTTGTTTGGGCAAGTGATTAATTTCTCTTTTGGCAAGCTAGTGTTAGCTTGAGTAAAATCAAAGTTCTCTAAGGTTTGGATGGATGGATGCTTACCAAAAGTATGGAAATTTCGAATGACACGACAGCGGACTAACTGGAAGAAGAAAAAGCTCAGACTCCTGGCTGTTCTTAGTATGTGTCAACAAGAGATCTCCCTTAAACTTCCACATAAATTTAAAGAAACTATTGCATCACAAGACTTAGTATGTTTGTGAGTGATGCCTTGGTGTGTTTTCTGAATTGTGGTAAGATGCTCAGGTGAATTTGGACAGGTGAATTTCAGGTAATTCATCTTTCTTGTTGTGGTCTCTATAGCAACAAAAAACACTGGGCCTTCGAAGCTAAACCAAATTAACAGCAGTACTAATCCAGTTCATTTGGAGGAAGAACTCAGCTACAGTGCCGTTCCAGCCCTGCTTCAGAAAGGCTGGTGTAACGACATGAACTTGTGAACTTTCATGTAACAAACTTAATGTAACAACCAACCGGTTCAGTATTTTCTGAGGTAATTTACTACCTTACGAGTTGAAAGAAATCTAATTTAGTCTGTGATGACTGACAAATTTAATCATAACATAATAAGCAATAAAAGTATTCAATTTATATTTGACTACTCACCAACTACACGCTAAATAGTAGTTCTATATGAATGTTTCAAAAACTGAAAAACAACTTGTCTTGTGTGAGCAATGCTAGTTGATAGGAAGGCACAAATGTTTCTGTCTTTTAATCTGAAAGTGTTTACCAACATTTGTGTTGTGAAATTCGATCTACCTTTTACAACAGGCTTCACATAGCCAGCTAACATGAAACTGAAATGCTGCAACTTAATCGCTGCCAAAGTGTATTGTCGTATGCATCCAAGTGAATTATTACAATTTAAACAACATCTGATCAGTAAGATTAAGTAATGAGATCTACTGAAACAATTAGTCGTCAAAGCTACTTAATAAAAATAACAATTACTGAATTACACAGGCAAGTTATCAGTTTATACTGTGTGCTCTTTAAAAGGTTTATTTTAGTGTAATATATCCTGGTACAGCGGACAATCCAGTGTTGAGGAGAGCATCTTTACAGGAGCAGGCGTGCGGCTCTGGTGATACCCAGGCACGGGAGTCTGCCTGCAGGACACACGGCCGAGAAGCATCCCGGTACAGCGCCAGCAGGCATTCCTATACAGAGCCATGTCCTATACAGGGCATGTTCCCCAAGCGCGCCGACACACGCAGTACACCGAGTTACGCGGGGAAGCTTATTGTGCATGAAAGGAACGGGTCCCTGAGACGGACAGCGATGGGGGTAAGACGTGCCGCGGCCCCGCGGCTGCTCTCCGGGACCCGGGCCGCACAGCGGGCCTTTCCCGCCGGGGGTCCCCCTTCCAGCCGGCGGGGCTGAGCTCCGGCGTAAGGCCCTGCCATCCCCGGCCGCGCTCTGAGCGGAGCCCCTCCGGCCAGGTATCGGTGATGTGCCCGCGGACTCCGCGGTACTGAGCGCCGGGGACGGCGCGCTGCGGACGGCGGGGGAGCCTCAGCATAGCGCCCCTCGCACGCTCCATGAACCCCGCCGCGGCTTTAATGAGACCCAGCGCCGGGCCCAGCCGGACTAGCCGGCTAAGCTAGCGCGGTGCCCGCCTCCCCGCTACGCGGCTAGCGCAGGCGCTAACGCCGGCCGGACGGCGACGAGGGAAGGCCGGCGGAGAGCGCGGCTCGGGCGGGGGCTGCCGGCCGGCCGGACATTAGCCGGACGTTAGCCGGACAGGCTAGCCGCGCCGCGCCGCGCTCTCTCCCCCCCTCACACTGACACTCACACACCGGCGGCGGGCTCACCTGCCAGGGCGAGGATCTGCGCCTTGCCGGGCCCGCCCGCTGCCGTGCCGCCGGCCTCCGATCTGTGCGCCACATACACCTTCTGGCTGTCGAAATCCGCTTTGTGCAGGGGTCTGAAGTCCTTCACGCTGGAGACCGGCAGGGCGTAGCACAGGTCGTCTTCCAGAAACCTCACGAAGGCGTACATCATTCCCAGCTCGGCCCCGCGCCTCCCGAGCGCTTAATACTTTCCCCCCTCCGTTTAAAAATAAAAAATGTAAACACACACACACAAAAGGGGAATGGGGGGGAAAGGCCTCTGCGCTCGGCTACTCTGGCCTTGTCTACATCGCTCCAGATGAGGTGCGCAGCTCCTACGCCCCCCCCCAAACCATGTTAACTTCGCCCAAGACCAAAGTAATCGACAATAGAAATGCTGATCGTCGGTGCCAAGATCAACCAGTTCATATTTGTCGGAGACATCATGATTATTCAGACAAGAAATAACCATTGTTTAGTAGTAAGGTTTACTGCCAATCAAAATGTGCTCAGCAAGTTGACCTTGCCTAACCTGTTATTAGTTACTCCCTACTTCTCCCATTTTCAGTTACCGCATTAGAACCATGCCGACCACAAACACTGCATCGGAGAGTTCTGGTTGCGGTTTTAAAAAGAAGGCCATCTTTTTAAAGGAATGCCGTTTATTGTGGTAGATAGATATCCTACTGAAACCAGAGCATTTTAACAGGCTGGACTCAGCACGAGTTTACTAGCCTGCCTATTTCCCCTATTTATCTGCTGGAAGGTAATTGCTAGCACAGACATACAGAACCAACAGTCCATTTTAAAGTTGCAGGAAGTTTTATTCAATGGTTTGTAATTTTACTTTCCACACTGGCAGACAATCAGGTTAAGTGAAGTCCCCTCCCATATTTTAATATAAAATATCACTTTCAGTTTTCATTTGGTTGTGGTGTAACATCACTTTTGCAGTTTATGGCTCATTAGGACAATAGACAAAGATGTGGTCTCACCTCTGTGGTCATGTGTTTGATTGCTGCTGTGTATGTATTTTTGCATTTTGCATGCTCCTTGTATTTGTAGGTTTCCTCACACATCCAGAGACATGAGGTTTAGGTGGATTCCTGCCCCTGAATTGCTCAATGTGTGTCGGACCTGTAATGGTCTGTTCTATATCCTGCCGGTCAGTCACAAGGCATAATCACACATTATGGGCAATTCAGAGATACCGATTAGTCTGACTTCATGTCTTCTGGCTGTGGGAGAGACAGCCTCCAACCTTATAAGAGTGAAGCAATAACACTAGAGACTGAACCCTCATGCTGCCCAAATAAACAGAACTGAATTCTATAGCAATTCTTTAAAGATCATCGAAACTCACTTCTTGCATGAATGAAGAAGTAAAAGAATCAGCGTCCCATATACTCCAGGGTAATAACACATTTAGAAGACATTCAGAATACAGTATCCTGGATGTCTCCTTGGGAGAAAAACTACACACACACAGAAATTGTAACATCATTCTACCTCAGATGCCCAGCTCTACAAGTTAAGCCGTTTAATGGAATCACAGTCCATTGTGATTGGTTTTCTTTAGCTTGCATATACACAGTGAGGAAGTTAGGAAAGACTTACTGTGATTGCGGCAATTATCTTAGGAAGATAAGGCTGCTTTGCATTCATATTTTAATTAGATACAGTAGTGTACAGGGGCAGGGACGGGAGAAAAGCCGGACTCTGCCCCGTGCTCCACGGCTTTTCACAGTCCCGATTTTATTGTGCAATTTCCCAGAGTTATGTCTCAGCCCTTGGAAATAAATGTGATGGGAGTTTGTCTGTTTTGTTTTTTTTTTCTTTTTCATAGGCACTATAAACAATAAGCAACTCCCAGAAGCAGCAGAAAGACAGCAGGGACGCCTTCTCAGTCAGCACAGCAGTGCCAGGTGAGCCATCGGCCAGACTTCACACGAGGATCCCTCTCTCTCCCCGATTTCTCTCATGTTACCTCCATTTATCAGAAAACCTGTTTCAGCTGACTGATCATTACAGTAATCAATACGTTCCCCTATTACTTTTGTTCTGCTTCACTGGGTCCCATTGAGTCCAAAGGCCCCCAAAATGAAATTGGGGGAATAGAGAAAGGAGCCATTATTTGATAGAACACTTCTTGAAAATGATTATCTGGGCTGATTGTGGCTGTGTGTGAATGTGTGTGTGCGCGTGTCATCAGTGTAGCCTTTCTTCTAATGCTTGTTTCTCAGTAGATGACAAAGGCTATCTGACACAAAGGGAACCCTTTGTTATTGTAAAATACTCAGGTCGTCACACAATGGGATGGAATTCTTTGCTCGTACTTTAACGGAGAGCGGCACAGTCGATACATGGTGCTAACGATGTTGTTCTGCTTGGCCTATCGTAATTGAAAAGTAAGCGAGGCAGAACGCCGGACGCTTCTCCTCTGCTGTGAATTTTCATTATTTTTTGATTCAGATCGGCCATGGGGACCGGCTGTTTCTGTCAGTGTAATTGTGACGACATTCCTTTGGGCTTGAGCATACATTTTTTGGACACAGCAACCTAGAGTGCTTATAGTTGAAGACGCGGCAGGTTCATAATAAAAATGTGTTGACTTTTTATGTGTTGATACACAACTGCTTTATTGCTATCATAAGTTGACAATCTATATATTTTCCTTTGTACAGGAATATGTACAGTATTTCTGCCTGTTCTAGACTGACCCAGCACTGACCCATCGTACTTTTCACACTATATTTCATAAATTTTAGGGATTATTGCCTGGGATGGGCACAAATACATCAAAAAGTATTTTGTTTCAAATACATACTCATCAAATGTAACAAAATAAATAAATACTGGTTTGAGAAAAGGTAATTAAACTACAAGTAATTTGTAATTTGAAACTACAAAAATACATGTAAAATAATAACGGTGCATGACAAATATGTGTTCCACTACAGCCCTAGTAATGTCTAATATTTACCAAATTTACAGCTTTCCCCAACTTTAAATAAAATAATAATTTTGTGATCTACATATGTTGAAGTGTTAATTGTAAAATAAAAAATCACTGGTAACATTAGTAATGTAATATGAGCTCAACAGGCTGCATCTGCAGCAGCAGGTTGGTGTTGGGGGGGGGATCTGGGGGATAAATGTTCAAGATCTCATATCGCAGTTTCAGTCTCAGATTCAGAACCATTGCACATATAATATTCAGCTTCAAGTTCACCAGTCAGTTCTCCTTTTTTTCATAGGCTCAGTGGATACAAAAGTACCCACGTTTAGCTGATAGAAATTAATTTTGTCATTAGAAACGAAAGTAGCTAGCCTAATTTATTGCATATGAAGTCTTCCAAATATGACAAACTATAATATGCCACTACCTGAGCTTGCCAGTTGAAATTAACTAGAATACCACTAGCAGACTAGCACATTAATTCACAAGTACTGGAGCACAGTACTGATGTTTGCTAATCGCTCTGTTTTTCTGCCCTATAATGGCATTCAGTGAGCATCTGATAGCATTTCCCGCTACATACTTCACCTTAGCTTCTTTCCTTGGATTACGGGTCATGAGAAAGCGAAGGGTGTTTTCACACCTATAGTTTTGTTTCTTTGGTCCAAGTCAGTTGATAAGTTTGTAAACTTGTGGCATTTTCCCCTTGGGTCAGTTTGCTTTCATACAGAGAAAAAATCCAAAAGAAGCAACAATGAACCATGACAAACCACGTCTGGATGAATGATCTGTGTCCTGAGCTTTGCGGCTGAACATCTCTCACTTTTATGTAGTGTTGCCTTGGTTTTTTTTTTTTAAACTTTTACCCGGCACTGTTCAGTCAACTGACTGAACAGTTTTTATGAGTTGTTTTTAGGAGCTGACAGATGTATTCATCCACTTAGATTTCATGAAGGCAACGCACCTTGCAGCTAGACCAAGTAAAACCTCAAAAGGTCATTTCTCAGTTCTCCACCTAGCTGTTGCTACTGGTTTGCGTGCTCTGCCGCATCCCAGAATGCAAAGCACACCTGGCTACGGGAGCCGTTCTGCAGTACACCCGGAAGTTGGGCGGGACTGAGGTCGGTTCACATTTGCACCACAAATGAGCCGCGCTAGATTTCATTTGGAACTGGACTGAGACCACCTTCTTTAAAGGGTCACAGTACAGTTGTTTTGGTCAACACCCATGTGCTATTACTGGGTTCACACCTGCTCAAACGAATCAAACCAGAGTCCCTTTTAACTGGACTAAAAAGTACTGGTGTGAAAACACCCTAAGTCCACAATGTGCAAGCTGGGCCCAGCAGGATGTCAGGTGATAAGCTATATTTTAAAGTCTGAACGTCTGGTGAGAAGGTTTTTAAAATCACTGTATAATCACTTTTAAAATCACTGTAAAATAAATAAAATTACATATTTTAGTATTTTATTTTTTAAGTATTTTAAATAAAAAAAATACAATCTCTCAACGTATTTTGTTACAAATTACACCTGATTATTTTCCATCTTGCTAGATACTTAAAAGTAATTAAATACGTATTTTAAATACATTTAACTGAAATCTCTGATACTTGCTTGACACACATTGACAATTTTCATGTAGTATGACATAAGACAACATTCCTCCATTTTCTTACTGCCACCAATCATCTTCGCTAATCGCTGGCAGTACTCTGTCCCATTTGTAATGAGAACAGTGTGAAAACAAATCACCACAATGTGAGCACTGCCATTCATTCTTACTGATGTGGTCACTTCTGTCTAAGCAATCATATGACTTTGAAAGCATCCATCGATACAATGACATTGGTTTGTTTCATTGTAAAAATGTTTCCTTCTCTTGCTAAATGAGAAATGAATGATGTAAAATTTTCTTTATGTGTGTCTGTTCCATCCTGTAGTTTCAGCCAATGGGTGGGGCCACCTTCAAGGGGGGGGCTAGGCTTAGGGGTTAATTGGCTACAAAAATATTTAAGTGGATCACGTCCAACTTGAATACAGCTTTCAAACATAGGTCGTATGCCATCACTCCCTGAGACTTGGTGTTATGCAGACTACAGGAAAGTTTCAGTAACTATCTTCCAACCACTAATCCTGGGCTATGGTACACTCCGGACAGGATGGCCATCCATTACCAGTCACATATGATCATACACTATGGGCAATTTAGATATCTCAGTTAGTCTGAATGCATGTCTGGAGCACGTGAGGATCCCTCACGATGTGGAGAGGAGATGGAAGCAGGAGAGATGGGATTCGAACCCACAGACCGAGAGGTGCCAGGCCATCGAGGCACCCCATTCTTAACTACAGCAGAGTAAAAATAACATATACCATGTATTCAAAATTTTTGTCTCATTAGTTAGGTGGTAGTTGCTTTTCTACCACACTACGTACCATATTTTTCTTACAGTACTTTCAGTACTTTCCCTTTTCTATTGGCTTCCCGTCGAGTTCCAGTACCTAAAGTGCCAAACCAGCTGGGTTACTGTTTTGGTGCTTCGGTACTGCGGGGTGGGATTTGAAAGGTTTTCCTTGCCATTCTTTGTGATGTCATTCAGCGCCGGTACGAGTTTTTTTTTACGCCACTGGTAACAGACGCCCTAAATTACCATACTTTTAGTACTTCAAGAACGTGCAGTGGAAAAGCACCCTTAAAAAGATTATTTAACAAAAATTCAGTAATAAAAGTTAGCTATAAATGGTAGTTTGGGTTAAAGGGTATTTCTTGCTCATGGTCTTGTGATTCTGTTACTTGATGGGGAAAGACACCTCAGTCAGTTTCATAAATCTTAGAGTGCATGTAGTTAAGTATGTGTAAATTAGGTGATGTAGCATCTACAAAGTAGTAATCCAAGAGCTTACCCAATACATGTTTGGCTGGTTTGGTACTGGTTGCCGATCCCAAGTATTACAACTGAGGGGAACAGCCTGGATGGGTTGGCAGACATTGGTTTCATGTCTGTCATATTTTTAGTGCCAATGAAAATTTTGAGTACATTTGCTTGAAAATAGGTGGCATGCCTTTCAGTGATGCTATGAGAGACATATGACAGCCGTGCTTGATATTGGCAGGGATTTGGTAAAGGCCAAGAAAATGAACTGACCACCGCCTATTTTTCTTCAAATTTTCACTCAGTAGTCAAACTTTTATTTATATAAACTAACTTCTATATATCATGCAGTGCAGTGCGTACCTCAGCCTTGTGCCCTGGAACAGGCTCCCAACCCCCTGCCACCCTGACCAGGATAAATAGTTATAAAATTAATGGATAGTTAGATATTTCAAACTGGAAATGCCTACTGGAAAAGTTGTAAACTTTGGAGATAAAATTATTTATCAAGGGATTATTAATCATAGCACTGAATAAAAATAAATGCAAACAGCAATGTGCTGAACGAACAGCAGAGGGGTTCATCTACCGCAATGAAGGATGGATACTGTACATTCAACTGACTATGCAAAAATAAAACAAATATAAGTAAATTATGTGTGCTTTTAATAAAAATACAAAAATATACAAACAAACACACAAAAAAGAATATAGATTTTGTTTCACAGTGCAGTGAGTTGTTAGGACCAGCACTGCCCAAACTCAACATTCGCACATAGAGAAACCCATCATGTCGAAGTCAGTCATGTGATAAATTACACTAGACATTATACATGGCTGAGGGTGGCCCAGCTCTCATTGGACAAGCAGGTCCTTCAAGCAGGCTTTGTTACTCAAACTTAGGGGCTGCCAAAGGTCATCGGGAATGAGACCTAATTGGCTAAAGGCTGCAGGAAACCAGTGTGGCAAGCTGCTCCACCCGCTGGCAGGATTACAGTCGATCCACCTAAAGCTGCCATCCAGTGGCCAGTCTGTTCTCATACCCAAGTCTAGTTTGGCTCAAAACGTCCCAATGATTCCCACATCATTGTGGTGTAATGTCAATAGCATTTCCTGTCTGACAACTGCTTCATCTTCCTTACTAACGGTCTACTAATGCATACTCTGAAATACATAATTTTGCTAATTATATTTTGATAATTAATCAAAGCGAAAATTAATTCCATTAATGGCCGGATGACTTTATTAAGTGTTGATCAGAGGTTTGTTGAATTAAAGGAAATAACTGAATCATCATAGCACTGACCCACACAGTCAGAATCTGGTTTTCTGTCGGAGATGGAGGCATCCGCATTCAGAGGCAGACATAGACAGAGATGCTGGAGATGGGGGGAGACGTCCACGTTCAGAGGCAGACACAGACAGAGATGCCGGAGATGGAGGGAGGCATCCACATTCAGAGGCAGACACAGACAGAGATGCTGGAGATGGGGGGAGGTATCCATGTTCAGAGGCAGACACAGACAGAGATGCTGGAGATGGGGGGAGACATCCACGTTCAGAGGCAGACACAGACAGAAATGCTGGTGTTGGATGGAGGCATCTGCGTTCAGAGGCAGACACAGACAGAGATGCCGGAGATGGAGGGAGGCATCCATGTTCAGAGGCAGACATGGACAGAGATGCCGGAGATGGAGGGAGGAATCCGTGTTCAGAGGCAGACATGGACAGAGATGCCGGAGATGGAGGGAGGCATCCATGTTCAGAGGCAGACATGGACAGAGATGCCGGAGATGGAGGGAGGAATCCGTGTTCAGAGGCAGACACAGACAGGGATGCCGGAGATGGGGGGAGACATCCGCGTTCAGAGGCAGACACGGGCAGAGATGCCGGAGATGGAGGGAGGAATACACATTCAGAGGCAGACACAGACAGAGGTGCCAGAGATGGGGGGAGGTATCCATGTTCAGAGGCAGACACAGACAGAGGTGCCGGAGATGGGGGGAGGTATCCATGTTCAGAGGCAGACACAGACAGAGGTGCCGGAGATGGGGGGAGGTATCCATGTTCAGAGGCATCCTCGGACACAGATACTGGAGATGAGGGAGGCATCCCCATTCAGAGGCAGACAGGGACAGAGAAGCTGGTGATGGAGGGAGACTTCCACGCCAGATTTGGAGCTTCTGGGTTTGCGGACCCCTTCGTTACCACTGGGTCAGACATCATGTACTTCCAATTAGCAAGATGCCGCCTCCCTCATCTATCTTAACTGGTGACACATTACCCTGCATTAGAATAGATGAGAGGAAAGGGCAAAAATGATGTTGCTGATGGGCATAAACTGCTGAGACATACGTCACGCTCTTGTGACTTGAATTTTAAAAAGCAAGCAAGTGATAAAATTACCATTTTTTATATTCCTCGGTGTGGAAAGTTTGCTTTTAAAAGGATGAGAAATTTGGCAAATTAAGGGGCTCTACCACTGGGAGATGCATTAATGTGAGCGACAGCCAATCGCAGCTGGCCACCTGTTCTGCTGCTTTAGACAGACAGACGCTGGTACAGGTGCATCTGTTGGCTTGGCGTGACCTACAGAGATGGCTGTGCAGGAAACCAGGGCTTATGATGAAAATGATGAGACTACATTGGGGACAGCAGGGCTGTTTGGAGATGAGGCTGAAATGCCTTTAAAATTCCACACATATATCTCAGGGACTCAGTGACTGCTATTTAGAGCCAAAATGGTTAGAAATTATTATTAGAGTATGTAAGTTATAGTTACTTTTTTAAAAGTCACCACAATGATCTGTGTTCTGTATATGTAATTATGTTGCTTTATTTTTTCCACTTAATTACCGGCTACTAAATAAGTAAAAAAAGCCCGAAGCTGATGTGGAAATAGACAAAGTATCATCTCAGACATGTAGAGAGGACACTAAACAGAGCGGACATGAATTACTCATGTGGGTGGCCTGTGGACACGCTAACAGAAGTACAGCAAGTACACAGAGCAAACTATACTGTGTAAGTCCATGTTGAAATATTTAAAGAGGTATCACCCCCCCAACACTGCCACCACCCTGTGGTGCTTTTTCAGTGATGCCACATGGGGCATTGATCGCTTCTTTAAAAGAACAAAACACTGCTCCACACCAGGGGCGATCATGTTTCAGGAAAGGTCTATTGGGTTACTAGGGTGTGCTGTATTGATTACTGATGGTTCGGGTCATATATGCCCCTCTCAATGCTGCCCGAGAACAGAGACTCTGACATAAAACGTCACGTCCCGCTATTCCCCTCCCTGAAAAAGTGACAAAGGTTTAGAAGAACACTTACTTTTGGCTCTGTAAAAGGTAATGGAATGTCTTGTAAGAAATTTAATATTTATCCATTCCTTCCATACCTAATGTCTTTCCAAATGTATCCAAATGTGCTAACGAAACCTGAATATGCTATGACGAGATCCTGTGCAAACATGTAGGTTGACAAGCAGGTTGAGGAGAATGCACTGCTACAACACAATGTCACACCCACCACATGACAAAACACCATGGGATCGCAGTTGGCACCCCCTCAGGCTAACATGCAGTCCAGTCCTACCCTCCAGATATACATGTCTATCTGCCACAACCAGGTGCGACGTGGACGTTCCCCTTGGTCTAGTCCAGCTGCTTCAGTCCTCAGTAATGAGGATCCTATGAGCTGGATCATGCTCTGGGAATCGTGCCACATAGCTGTAGTGCCGTAACTGACGCTGCCTCACAATACATCTAATGTGCCTGATTCGGGACTCCCTGAGCAACCGCACATTTGACGCAAAGTCAAGCCAGCGATATCCAAGGATTCTTCGAAGAGACACAGTACCAAAGCAGTCCAGTCTTCATCTCAGGTCACAGGTTAGCGTCCACGTCTCACAGCCATACAGCAAAACAGGGAGCACCAGGACTCTAAAGACTTGGACCTTCACCCCCTTACAAAGATATCGGGAGCGGCACACACCCCTCTCCAGTGACCTCATGACCCCCCATGCTCTCCCAATCTGTCTACTGACTTCATAGGAAGAGTCACCAGAGACATGAATGTCACACACTGCTGATGGCTGTGCCCAAGAGGTCAGGCTTGGATCTTGGTTTTTCTCCTGGATATTCGCAAGCCCAGACACTCAGACTCCACTCTCAGTCTCTCGAGAGCCATGATCAGAGCTTCCACTGATTCCATGAAGATCACAGCATCATTGGCCAAGTCAAGATTAGTGAATCTTTCTTCACCAACAAATGCCCCACAGCCACTGGACCCCACAACCTTTCCCAACACCCAGTCCAAGCAAGCGTTGAACAGAGTAGGAGTGAGAACACACCCATGACGAACCCCAGAATCAATTGGGGAGAACGAAGAGGTTCTGTCGCCACTCTGCACAGCACTCACAGTACCAGTGTACAGGTCAGCTATGATGTCCAGCAACAGTCAACTGAGTGGAATGTTTTACGAAAATTGACAAGGCTGCAAAGAAGCTCTGTTAACATTCGCGTTTGCACTAGATGAGAACCTCCATTGCCAGGATGTGGTGGATGGTAGACTTCTTAGACGTAAAACCAGACTGCTCCAGTTGCTGGTAGATGAACAAGTGATCATGGATCAATGGACAAATTTCAGGAGGACAGCCTTACCACCAGCCAGGAGAAGGTCATCCTGGATACCACAGATCCCTGAGGCCTTCCCTACCCTCAGCTGGTTGACCACCTGTGCAATCTCTATGAGATTAGCTGGTTCACATTTAATCAGAGGATCAGCCTCAAGACCTGTGGACCCAGAGACGTCCAATGTCCTAGCTGGTGGATCAGCTTAAAACAGGTGCTCAAAGTAGCCGGCCCAGCGGGTCACAACTGCGGAGTCATCTGTAAGGACCGTCCTATTACCTCCCCTGACTGTGACTGTGAGCGTAATGCTTCAATCCCTCTGTGAGCAGGATGTGTGTCGCTAGACCATAGATGCTCACAGATCCTTCTGTCAAACTCCTCCTTAACCCAAGCGGAATATCATAAAATAGTCCTTGGATCTTTGACCGGAAAACATAGATTATTGCTCCTTTTAAACCTGCTTCTATAGCAAACATTCTGATGAAGACTGTAAGCAGATTTAAAGTGTACAGGGTAGAATTTGGCCTGAATCTCAGCTGGAAAACATTCCTGAGTTCACTATAGGATCTGCATGCTCACATTTCTGAGTTCACTATAGGATCTGCATGCTCACATTTCTAAGTTCACTATAGGATCTGCATGCTCACATTTCTGAGTTCACTATAGGATCTGCATGCTCCATCAAATGGCATAACGATTTACATTTATTATTATCCTTCGCTTTCAGTTCCATTGCTACAAAGTCAGCCTGAAAGAGGATCTTCTGAGTCATATTTGAGTATCTGTATCCTAAAGGAGGAACCAGTAAGCAGAAACAAAACTGTGTCACCATCACTGGGAACCAAATAATGGCTGTGAAGCAAGACATTGTGTAAATAAACCCTAACATCTTTTTACCACCGCTGAAGTCCATTCTTAATATCACATTTTTGTGATGCAATCAGGCTTTGCTATATCCTTTTAATTCGGTTATTAAGATCACCTTAATTCAGTGCAGCAGAAAACCGTAACAAACAAAATCAATGGCCAAAAAGTGACATCCAGACTGTCCCAGACTGGGATTCATGGCGAGAGCCAGCCCGTACGTATGGGGGAATAGGATAATCGCACTGACTTTTGGGTGTGAAAATGAGACTGGGAGATGAGTGTGAGGCTGGGATGGTCGCACTGCCAGGCAGCACAGTACTTTCCTGCGGCAACTATCGTTTGGCATGCAGTACCCATTGGAGAAAGCACTGATTTTCTTTTAGATTCAATCTCAATTCAATCCAATCTCCGATCTCAAAACCGATACTCGGGGCCAGGCGAACCCCAACAATAACATGACAGTAACAATTCTGCCAAGCTGGCGGGGGGATACTTCCTGAGAGTCCATTTCCCTTGCCTGCTCTCCCTCCCCCTTGCCTGCTCCCCCCCCTTTGCCTGCTCTCCCCCCCACCTTTGCCTGCTCCCCCCCCCCCTTGCCTT
>JAODKM010000029.1:110304-120674 GCA_026780845.1 Petrocephalus sullivani
ATTCTGACATTCAGTTTGGAGTTCAGGAGATTGTCTTGACCAGGACCACACCCCTAAATGCATTAAAGCAACTGCCATGTGATTGGTTGATTAGATATTTGCATTAAGGCTGGTGAACTTGAAATCGTGATTCATCAGACCCCAGGGCAGATTTCCATTTAGCCTCAGTCCATCTTAAATGAGCTCAGGCCCAGAGAAGTCTGCAGCGTTTCTGGATCATGCTTAGATATGGCTTCCTCTTTGCATACAGAGTCTCATCCTGCATTTGTGGATGCAGACGATGATTTTCAGAAGTGTTCCTGAGTCCATGCAGTGAGCTCCACTATAGAACTGTGTCTGTTTTTAACGCAATGCTGCCTGAGAACCTGAAAATCATGTCTAACCATATTACCCCGTCCTAACTTTTTCTAAACGTGCTGCTTGCATCAAATTAAAATTGAGCATAAATTTCTCATTAAACAAAATTTCTCAGTTTCAATTTTTCTTATGTTGTCTTTGTTCTGTTTTCAATAAAATAGGGGTTTATATGATTTACAAATCATTGCATTCTGTTCCCAACGTTTCCAACAGCATACGGCAAACATGGACAAAGTGCACTGACAAAGGAGGAGGGGCTTTGCGACCCCCCTAAGGTGGCAGCCAAACACCGTGACTGCAATTAGGGTGACTGCAATTAGGACTGGGGGGGGTGGAGGAGTAACCAGGATACCCAGAGGAAACCCCATGACGCATGACCCTGGTGGAGACCCAGACGCTGGTCTCGGATGTGTGAGGCTAACCGCTGCACTAACCGCACTAACCAGGGGCAATCTGCACTCTCTGACACAAACACTGTTCCCTCACGATATTTTAATATCAGACTGATAACTCCCTTATTAACACCGCTATACAATGTGAAGAGTGCCTGTACATGTGTGCCAGCTTTCCAAGAAGGACTGAAGCTGGCCTGAAGGCCCTACTCCTTATTGGGGCTTTGATAATTATTTATTGTTCCTGTGATTTTTTTCCCCGAGCTCCTATACATATATATGATCTCACGCAGAAGATTTTACTCACAAAATGTTCCCTTCTTCTAAATTTCCTCGTTTTAATATACCGGGGCACAGTTCCTTATCGATAAATGCACTTTCATCATTGTCCCTTGCAGCTAACTCTCCTTGACAAATGTTAAAAGAAAAAAAAAAACATAATCTCTCAAGCATTTCTAATGAGTTTTTCTTCTTCGGTTATTTGATAAGCACCGAGACAGGACTGCAGGCGCTGTGCACAATCCAATACCTGCTCTACAGAGAGGTGAGTACCCCCTGATTAAAGGGATCAGCATTACTCTTTGACAGGAGGCTTGAGACGGAAACACAAGAGCCCCAGAAATGACCCTGAGGCCCGGCACCCCTGCCGGCTGCCTCCGCCTCCCACATGACCTCCCCTGTGACGTTTCCGGCCTGCCGGCCCAGAAGATGAGCATAAATATGAAGAACAAAATTAGCGATGGAGATGATCTGAGCAGCTGGGTGCTTGCAGGTGCGGCGAGATCTGTGCTCTCGCAGCTACAGGAATAGCAGGAGAAACGGCCCTCACTCACCACGCTGAGGCCCAGCTGCTCCCTCTGCAGGAAGTCCAGGTTCCTGCGCTCCAGGCTGTCCAGGTAGTGCTGCAGGCGCGAGTAGGTGTAGGGGAAGCAGTAGGCAAACTGGTAGACGTCGTCCTCGCGGTCGAAGCAGAAGGCGAAGGACATGACGTAGTTGCGGCGGTGGTCGGGGCAGCGGTAGTAGTAGACGTTTTTGGAGGGGAGTCTTTGCCTTGAGAGAAGAGAACCACATGAGATGTGATACACACAGCACTTCCTGACAGGGCAGGAGCACTGCCATTAACACACGGCCACCGGAGCCGGCAATCACTGCCTCCTATGACCCTGACATTTGGCACATGGTTCTGCTGACTTCCATCCCACACGGTAACTAATGGATGGGCGTATCTGAGGCTCAGCTACATTTCATCAGTGCGGGCGACAGGCCATTTTTCTGTCAGCACTCCGAATCTCTGCCTGTGCAATCCCTGCACAGCATGTCCGATCAATGACAGACCTGCATCCTCGCTCGGATTCCTAGTTTATTATGGGATGTCGAGTTCCTCGGCCCCCTTTTTACAATATTCCAGGTTAATAGCGGCACCGATAGTGGCGTTTGCCTGTTGCAGTCGTAGTACATACCATAAGAATGCAGTTTCGTTCACAGGAATATATTCATAGGCTGTGCAAAACTGCCACGAATGGGAAAAGACGAGGCGAGGAAGCGGACGCAGGTCACAGGCATTAAGGAGACGAGCAAAGACAAGGGAATGCTGGGAGTTAAAAGATGGGGGGGGCGGGGCAGAAGATAAGGTCAGGACGGGAGAGGCGAGGGCGATGAGAAGCCCTGCTGACAGCTGGCCGCGTTTCTCCTGTAACAGCAGCATCAGATGGAGATTGTATCAGATCCCGATAGCGGCCTCGGCGAGTCCAGCTGATAAGCGGGAGGCGGCAGGGTGTTTCAAATGAAGCGAGCGGACTGCAGTGACCCCCCCCGCCAAAGACTTCTAAGGAGAGGAGCGGTGACTGAGAGCAGCACGCACAGGGCATCCACACAACCTACACGCACAAGAGGAGCCCCCCCACGACAGACAGGCGGAACCCCAGGCGACATACAAATGCAATATGCATGACACACACAGAAAGCAGAGGAGCCGACTGTGGGCCCTTTAAAGTGAGATGAAACGCCAAAATTAAACCAAATTACCCAAGCTCTGTTGGAATAAAGGACAAATGGGAAAAAGGCAAGCTGATTATTCCCCTGGTAAAACAGAAACCGATCCCATCTCTGTGCAAGTGTGGCAGCCTCGGCTGAATGCTAATCAGGCTGCCACCCCCCACCCCCCAAACACACACCTCCCTCCCTTACTGACCCCCGGCACGTGCCGGGTGTGTGGAGAACGCCGTGGCCAGCCACACCAGGAGGCCGGGGGCCTCTTCTGCCCAGAGGGGGCAGTTGTCCAGAAACCGCCATACCTGCTCTCTGGCCACCTGGATGGGTAACACACCTTGCCCATTTAAGCAAACTGAGGTCATTACCATGCTAATTAGCCTGTCAACCCTCATGCAAGAGAGCTCCAGGTAGGATAGAATATGCTCCCTGAAATACTATGGAGGGGTAGGGAGAGCATTCAAATATGGGAGCCTCCAGCCTTTTATCTAAAACCACAGCAAGAGAAGTATGCATGATAATAGTCTTATCAATAAAATATTGTATATTATGTAATTCTGCGTGAAAATTACAAGCAAGCTATAATTCGGGTGAATCGGCACGCGCTTACACGAGTCACGGCCCGAGCAAATGGGACGCAGGGCAGATGCCCGCCCATGCCACACGCATACGGGGGGGGGGGCACTACTGGCAGCTCAGATTTCTGGCTGAAGCGCAGAGTGAGGGGGTCGGAAGGCAGCCTACCCTGGCCGACCCGAAGGCCCCCGGAGCTGCTTACCGCAGGGCTAATGGCACAAGGCGACGGCGGCTTGAGACGCACTCGTTACCTATCCGTACGGCCGCCCGGCGCCGAGCTCGGCCCGCACAGCGGCCCGCGCCGCACCGCCTGACCTTGACGGCTACCGAGTGCGTCTCCGCTATCGATTTTAATTACCCGACAGGAATTTACGGCGCCCCATCTTGGGGCTGCTTTACTGTTATTGGCCAAAGAAGATAGCCTGGTGTCCTCCCCCTGGAGCCCGTAAGCGGAGCCCTCCCCGGTTTATATCTCCGTGGCGGCCCATCCCGAGCAGCTCCCGGCGATGTGTTTTATCTAAATGATGCCACTGCGCGTCTCCCGTGTTCCCAGACTGCCCTAACGCCCCCCCCCCATCCCGTCCTCGGCGTGAGATCTAAGACACCTCTGTCAGAGGATGAGGTGTGCGTATGGCTGCCTGTCCACACTGTCCTATTGGCCAGTCATTCGGTGTGTCCCCCCCGCGGCTGGTCCTGGGCCGCCTTTCGGGCTGCGCCGACACGCCCGCCTGGAGAACAAGGCCCCACTCCAGGGGAGCGCGGCCCGCTAAAAGCATCTCCAGCGGCACGTGGCGCCGTTTCCGGCACTTTACAGGTCTATCTGTGGGAGCGGGAGGGCGTCTCGTCCCGATGTTGTCGGTTTCCATTAAAAGTCTAAAGAGTGAGGGCTGAAATTGGTAGCTTTCATATAGGGGATGACTCGTCTGTGCTTTCAAATCAGTCATGCTCAGAGGTCAGTGGAGGCATGGCTGTCTCCCGGTCCTTCCCTTTTTCTGCTCCCTTCCTGCCTGAGCCTGTCAGGCACATACGTTGTGAAGGTTAAATGCCTTTGAAAGTGACATAATTCATCAACAGTCGGCTCGACTTGACGTACCGGAGCAGTTGCAGATTAAAAAAAGAAAAAGTTAAGTGTTGCATTACACTTCTTAAAATAGCACGTTGGGATCTGAAGAGCCAGAGGCTCCGCAAATGTTTGCGTTACGCGGAAGTGAGTCGCACCGGTTACCAGTTATCGCCATTCCAACCGTCGCCTATAGACAGTGTGCTCTCATTTTATCTCATTTTGCATATTAATATCAGCAGAAAACTGTTCTGAAACAGCTGACATGAAACTTGAAGACCAGACCGGCTCACATATTTGATGTCCAGATCGTTTGGAATGACAGGAGGACATTAAAACGGCATCGGAAGGCATGGTTACTAGGCAACCTCGTCAGCCATGCGCCGCCGTGCATTTAAACGCTGCGTCTGATTCAAGCCACTATTTTAATTTGCAGTGAGGTGTGGCTGTAAAAGGCAGTGTGTATAAGAACAGGCAATGCCTGCACTGTTTGTGGGTCTCCCTTTGAAGAAATACCCATGAGCCCACTAAGGGTGGGTCAGAAACCTACAAATTGGAACTATTTCGATATTTGTTTGTCGATTCAATATGTAACATGATTTTGCTGAAGAGCAGTCCAGGTCTTCATTTAAAGTAAAGACACGAGCTGTAAGGGTACATGTGTTTGTCATGTGCTGCTCGGGGACACAAGGCAGCAAATTAACACACTTCTTACATTGAAAACATTATGCTAATTGTGGCTATGAGTTGGTGACCACTAGTGCTGGGGAGCTGAAAGAGCCTCCAACGTCACTTAAATCAGTAAGGAACATTTTTGATTCCCCAGTAAATTACACCAACATCAGAGAGGGATCAGACCTGTCACGCTTGCGGCGGGAGGAACCACCCATGATGCAGGCTGCGGGGTTGAGCCCTTCCAAAGGGCGTTTATTTGACAGACACAGGGTACAATACGGGAGCAAGCGCGAGAGCTAGCTAACATAGCATAGATAATACCAGACAAGGGGCACAGGACACAGACAAGAGGCAGCTGGTCAGGGGAAACAAGCGGAGCAAATTACACTGGGCAAACACAACGAGGGTCCGGTGCGGCGAATCAAGCCCCGCCAGAGGGCAAAACAGGGGACAAAGCACAAAGGGCGGGGCTGAGCGTGACAAGACCAAGACTGTCTGTCTGCATTACACCAAACTCAGATTTGCTGCTGGAAACACATCCAACATGCTAACTGATTTGAGAAGACATCATCAGAGAGCATGTACGACACAACCGCCTTTGCAAGTTAGTCTCCCTGTGGCATTTAAGGTGCATCTGCCAGGAAATTCAGATTTAAAAAAAAAAACTCTCTTAGACACATCAAGACACATTTTACTTTATGTTTGGTTTACAACTGTCCCTAGTTGGTAACTGCACTTTTAATAATAAACATACTCATGCATGTTAACTGTTTACCCCTTTAAACTGAGATGGTGCTAGAAAAGTCACTGCACATGCTTGCTCATTCATGCTAGCCCCGTGCCAGACTCACGCTCGTATAGGGCAACTGGGCAAATATATCAGAAGAAACAAATGTCACCAACATAATTACAGTAACCTACATATAAATTGATATTTAAAAACTGAGTTTCAACTGTTGTAGTAATATTAAAATCGTCACCTTGAAGAATCACAAATTCTAACTGCATCGATTACCCCCCCCCCACCCCTAGAGTTCACTGTAGCCCGGTAACTTAGGGGTCTCTGCTCACGTATGGAAGGGTGTGGGGTTGAATCCTGAGGCCAGTGTAGCAATCACATTAAAAGTGGGCCATTGAGTAAGACCCTTAGCCCCAAATGCTCAGAGGATGCACGCTGATCCTGCTGGCTGTTTCTGCTAAACATTCAAACATACAGAGAACACAACTAACAGGTTTGCATTGGCTTCTACAAGGTACATTACAAACAACATCATATTGGAATAAAACGTTTCACTTTAATTTCTACCTGCAGTGTTTACCTTGCTAGCAGGCTCTTAAGCTTGCAGGGGTTCCTCCCGCAAGGATGCAGATGCATTCCTTTGTTTTTTGTTTCCTTTATTCCTGCTGGCTCTAATATACATGCATCTGCTGCTGCACTTACGAGCCCTGATGTGCCAATGGAGCCCCAGCGGCCAAATTAAAGGACGCGGGGAGAATCACATGCATTAAAACATGAGTCAGCAACGTATTATTGTACAAAGGGGAATTAATTAATGGCGAACACACCTGTGCTTTCGCATGACTTACAGCTAAAGTTTCTGTGGGGCATAGTGGGACTAAACATGCGGGTAAAGGCAGAGCGGGGGGGCGACAGTGACTTGCGGGGGGGCGTGCAGTGGTCCTGGCACGTGGGGGCCGACAGTGACTTGCGGGGGGGCGTGCAGTGGTCCTGGCACGTGGGGGCCAGTGGCTTGGTTTCCCCTCATAAGTGCTTTGGGACGCAGCTGCATTAGAGCTAAGTGCCTCATGAACACCAACATGCAGCCTCCCGGACCTTAAATCATTGGATCATTAGACCTGGAATCATAAACTCAATGCCCCAGAGTAATTGGAGGAAATGCACTGGGTTATATATTCCAATCTAGTGCTTTTATGAGTCCAGCTTGCATGCAGAAATGGAGACCGGGAGAATTTGAGTTGGGTCCAAAACACGGAGGTGACGTCTATACACAGTGATAGAAATTCGCACGCCAGGCCACCTTGCATTTCCTCTCAAAACCCTCTCTCATTTACTCCCAACATCCACTCTGTCTTTATTCAGATTTGTTGGAAGATGGATTTTGTATGATTTTTTCATCAGGCACTGTGACAAAAAACACTGCATCTTAGAGAGCAACAAATCTATCAATTTTTACAGCCAATTTGTTAAATCAGTAATAAAGCCTACCTGTATTACTTTTTTTGCTTGTCGCTCCACAGACATTTTAAAAGGTTCAAAGAAAGCTCTCAGGATGACATGGTGAAACATTCCAGGAGAGCCGGAACGGCACACAGCTAAAGGAGCCGACTCAGCAAGCCGCTTTGTGACGTCAGGAAGGAGATGCCAACCGGTAATCAAATTAAGTGCTTGTGCACGACTTCGAGATTCATCCGGTAGCTCGCTGGGGCAGGAAGATCACATCAGTCGTGTTGTTTCCTTGAAGCATATTCCTGCCTGAAGTGGCCGTAAAGAGGAAGAAGACAGGCAGCGAGGTCAGCAGAGGGCTCCCACAGGTACTGCTGTGCTATGAGCCCCGCGGGGGGGGGGTCCTGTCATCCCCGTGTGCTGTGTGCATACACACACACAGATAGGTAAGGCAGTAATGCAGCTCCTACCACCCCCTGCTGGACTGATTATGCACCATCTGAGGCTCAGAGGTCTCCTGGGTATCACCTACACCACTAACCCTCTACCAGAAAAGCTGTTATGTAAGATGGATCCATGAACATGCAGGCATGGAAGTGATGACGAGGAAGAATGGCTTCCTTTTATTTTTCGCCCGTTCTTGCTGCAGTGGGGCCTTGAGGACTCATTACTGGGTGAGGGACAGGAGCCTGTAATTCCTCAGGAAGGCTGCAGTCAGCGCAGTCCAGTGATTTTATGGGGCTCCATTTAGGAGTACATGACACGCCTGTCCTGTCCCTTCCGTCCCGCTTGGGAAGCGGAGCACCGTGAAGAGCATAGCTCCTACTTTTGTCTTTCTCTGAAGATCAGCTCCCTTAATCTGTGGGCAATCTATGGCTCGGTTTAACCTATTCCTGGGATCCTGATATCTACGGGTGACAGAGCACGTGGCGGCAGTGCTGTCCCTCCTCCTCCTCGCCGTGAAGCAGGGGGCCCCACGCGTCTGCCCGCCATCGCTGTCCCTCCTCTTACTCGCCACGAAGCAGGGGGCCCCATGTGTCTGTCCTCACCGCGGTCCCTCCTCTTCCTCACCATGAAGCAGGGGGCCCCACGCATTTGCCCGCACATCGCCGTCCCTCCGCTTACTCGCCACGAAGCAGGGGGCCCCACGTGTCTGCCCGCGCATCGCTGTCCCTCCTCTTACTCACCATGAAGCAGGGGGCCCCACGCGTCTGCCCGCACGTCGCTGTCCCTCCTCTTACTCGCCACGAAGCAGGGGGCCCCATGTGTCTGCCTGTGCATCACTGTCCCTCCTCTTTGTCGCCATGGAGCAGGGGGCCCCACTTGTCTGCCCTCACCGCTGTCCCTCCTCTTCCTCACCATGAAGCAGGGGGCCCCACGCTTCTGCCCTCACTGCTGTCCCTCCTCTTCCTCATCACGAAGCAGGGGGCCCCACGCATCTGCCCGCCCATTGCCGTCCCTCCTCTTACTCACCACAAAGCAGGGGGCCCCACGCGTCTGCCCGCACATCGCCGTCCCTCCTCTTACTCACCACAAAGCAGGGGGCCCCACGCTTCTGCCCTCACCGCCGTCCCTCCTCTTCCTTGCCATGAAACAGGGGGCCCACGTGTCTGCCCGTGCACCGCTGTCCCTCCTCTTCCTCACCACGAAGGAAGGAGGGGGCCCCACATGTCTGCCCGTGCACCGCTGTCCCTCCTCTTACTCGCCGCAAAGGAAGGAGGGGGCCCCACCCAGCAAGAAGCCGGGGCACAATTAGCCAGGAGCAGGTGACCGTCACATTCCAGCCGGCATGGCGCCACCAGCTCCCCATGAGGCGGGGGGGGCAGGTGTGCAGTGGGGGGGGCACTAACAGCCTGAGAGGATGATGTCAGCTCTGAGCCCTAGGGTGCGGGGTTGTGTCGGGAGCAGCGGAGCGGGGGGGCGGGGGGTGTCGCAGGGCCAGCCGATTACAGAAAAACAAACAAATGAAGCACTGACTCGCTCCATGCCCCTGCAGCCAGCCCCCCGCAGTCCCAGGTCAGGGTGTGATATGAGGTGAAGAGAGGGGCCCAGCAAACAAAGGGCGCCCCCACCAGCCTACTCTGTGATCTCATGGAGTTTCACACAAAGCACTTAAGTGTGTGTGTGTATTAAACAAATTCATATGCAGAGAGTATATAAGAGAGTGCACCTCGCAGATGACTATGTTCTATAGGAGCCATGTGTAAACAGAAGGCTCACGGCCCGGGGCTGATGTACACAGAGCCCTCCCCCGGCTCCTGGGGGGACGTGCAGATATGCAGAATGAAGCTGACATATTGGGACAAGCCGGCGCCAGGCTGGCGAAGAGTGCCATCCCATGATGGAACACTCTGCATCATGGTGGGGAGGGGGCCACACCCCAGCCAGGCACTGGTGCCACATTTAATTACGCGGCGGTGGGCGCACTGCCTGGACTTGCCCTGATTAGCTAAAGGAGCGTGAGAGCAGGGCTGCGGGTCGGGCAGCTCGGGTTCTCAGGCTGAGACACAGAGCACCCATAATGCACTGCAAAGGATCAATACACACAAGGCTGAGCATTGTGTGAAATACCGGGAGGAACCGGTGCCATTCCGGCTACCATCCAGCCAGCGTGTGCCGGGCAATTCATCAGCGGCACCAGCCGCCATCCCCAGGAATTTCGACCTGCCGTGAATGGTGACAGCGAGCCATGCAGAGGCGAGGGACTAGGCAGCGCGGGAGATAAAAGCCAGGTCATGCACAGTACTGGCCAGAAATTGAGGAGCTTTCACCTGTAAATGACCTTTCTCCTTACGAATGTGGCACGGGCCGTGGTCGCTGTTTAGGTAACCTACCCGAGAGAGGCAGGACATTGAGTGAGTCAACCTCACACATCTGAGGATCTTAAAATGTGCAGAGATAGATGGCTTTCCCGCGCTGAATGGCGAGGGCTGCGTGGGGTAAGCAGCCTGCACATTTAAAAAGACAGCAGGCCATGCACAAACACTGGGTGCTAATGCCGGCTGTGGGGGGGGGGGGGGGGGCTGAGTAAACGAGCTGGGGAAGGCTTTGAGACGGCGCGGGCAAGGCCCAAATAGGGTGTTGTTAAAAAAAAAAAGAAAAAAGAGGAAAATTAAATTAAGGGGGGATGTTGGAA
>JAODKM010000029.1:125564-139263 GCA_026780845.1 Petrocephalus sullivani
GAGATTATATAACCACATTAACATGTCCAGGAGATTATATAACCACAATAACATGTCCAGGAGATTATATAACCACATTAACATGTCCAGGAGATTATATAACCACAATAACATGTCCAGGAGATTATATAACCACAATAACATGTCCAGGAGATTATATAACCACAGGGCCAAACAGCCTTTAGAAAGAGCTTCTGGGAAAAAAGAGCCAGCCCAGCACAAACATACAAATTTCCATTTTCTCAATCGAAAGCACAATATGCCAAAGTGAAGTGATGAATCCTTAAAAGAAAAGACGCGTGGCTCCGGGATGAACCACGCCCACAATATCTACGCCGTGGGACAATCTTTCATTTTCCAACCTCTTATCCCAGACAGGGTCACGAGGGACCATGAGCGTACCCAAGGCAGCAGCGGGCTGGGCGTCACCCTGGATGGGAGGCAGGTCCATTGTGAAAGAGGCTGCGGGTCTCATCCACACTCCTATCAACAGCTACTGGTTGAGGTTGTGGGTCTCATCCACATTCCAGTGAACAGTTGCTGGAAGAGGCTGGGGGTCTTATCCACATTCCTAAGAATTGCTGGTGAACCAGGCTGGGGGTCTCATCCACACTCTTAACAATTGCTGGTGGACGAGGCTGGGGGTCTCATCCACACTCCTATCAACAGCTACTGGACGAGGTTGGGGGTCTTGTCCACACTCCTATGAAAAACTGCTGGTAAAGTCAGTTGGTCTCATCCACGCTCATACTTATACTCCTACCATCATATAATCCTGTCACCTAATGAGTGTATGCTAGTGCCAAACCACAGAGGGGCCAGCCAGTTAACACACATACCTATTACATCTCAGCCACCACAACATGTTGAGCCTTAAAATTCAGCAAAATCAGGGCACTACTAGAAATCAGAATACATTATGCTAACAAAGTATCCAGTGTTAAGAATGTCAGGCTGATATGAAATCCCCTACATTATTTAACTGCTAAACATATTCTTTTTGTACAAATTTCTTTCAAGACAATTGCTAGAACATTCTACATGTTAAATAAAAATGCTAAAGGTTATTGCAAAGAGGGCAAACATGGTGTCAGACTGTTCTTGAAAGCAGGAGACGTTTTAATGCAGCGTAATTCCCTAAATCTTAAGCTCTACAGACACGGGACACTGTCTGATTGATCCTGGGGAATCTAGCCGTATCCCAGCATCCACCCACCCGGGAAGCCCATGTGAAACATTCAGACTGCCGGAGTGCTAACAGGCTCCTCACTGGTGCCCAGAAAGCACCACTTATGGTGTAACACCTGGAGCCCATTTAGCACTTTCAATCAGCCACTAAACATGTAGACATACAGCCCTTCCCACCTCTATTAGCAAGGGTTTATGTAGCCTTGAGAAAATAAATCAATATTCAACACTAGCATGATCTGGCTTAATTAGGGAAATGCTAGGGGACCACGAACAACAAATTGACCTTTTCTTATTCATGGACAGGCACTAGTAAATATATTCAGAAGACGAGCAGGCATGTGTGGAAGCGTGTAAATGCTTCTGTGCAATAACATCATCTATTAATTCACGTGACATCGTACAGCTAAAATGTGGTCATTTCAAATGAAAAGTCAAAGCCAACTGTAAAAGGACATGGACATTATGATAAACACCAGCCGCACTCCTGAACCGCGGTGGAGCTTGTGCTGGCGGGGCACACCTGTCACGTGACGCGGCGGCGTGTGAGCAGCCCCCCCCGGCAGTGCGGGAGCACGGTGGAGCTGGTGCTGGCGGGGCACATCTGTCACGTGACGCGGTGGCGTGTGAGCGGCCCGTCCTGGCAATGTAGGAGCACAGTGGAGCTGGTGCTGGCAGAGCACACCTGTCACATGACGCAGTGGCGTGTGAGCAGCCCCCCCCCGGCAGTGCGGGAGCACGGTGGAGCTGGTGCTGGTGGGGCACATCTCTCACGTGACGCGGCAGCGTGTGAGCGGCCCGTCCCGGCAGTGCAGGGGCGCGGGGGGGCGGGTACTGGCGGGGCACATCTGTCACGTGACGCGGCAGCGTGTGAGCGCCCCCCCCCCGGCAGTGCAGGGGCGCGTGGGGGCTGGTGCTGGCGGGGCAGATCTGTCACGTGACGCGGCAGCGTGTGAGTGCCCCCCCCACCCCGCCAGGCTGTAGGTGCATGGTTGAGTTGCTGCTCACGCCGAGTGCGCTCCGAGCCCCTCCCCAACACGCTTGGTCCTTGTCACCCATCTTTCATTTCCTTTTAGAAACAGAAAAACAGGACGCCCCCCAACCACCCAAAACCAATAATTCAAAATCCACATCAATGTTTTATGAACTAAAGCGGTTTATTATTTTGAAGGCGGCAAAGGATAAATGAAAATATGACTTATTTATTCTTCCAGCGGGGGTGGCAGGGGATGCGGGTAGATGCGGGCAGACTGGGCGGCACGTCGCCACAAGCGTCCACCTTCTAATACCACCGTAAAACCGCGACGGGCTTGAGTACGGTTAATGAAGGCGACACTGAGCCCAGTTTCGGAAGATTTCTTTTCACTTCAGTGAGTCAAGCAGTGGTTCTGCAGAGGAACATGGCGCTTTAAATGCATTTAGAAGCAGCCCAGCCTAAGAGCCCGCACCAAAGGGGGTAAAGGGGGGCTTCACAGGGCAGGGTGTCCCCCGCCAGGGCCCCACGCCCAGCCCGTCGGCTTTGGCACATCTGCTTCAGTTCGGCACCTGAGCCGCCCCACGAGCGGCGAGCCGCGCGGCCAGAGCCCCCGGGCGGATGCCGGTGGCCCCGCTGCACCTGGGCTCCGGATGCGGACGGCGCGTCCAGCTGAGTCCAGATAAAGATAAATTAGCAGCTGGCCGAAGCACAGTGATTAACGCTGAACACCCTTGTGCTCGTACCCGCGCTCCGCCAGTGCGGGACCCAGCGGCCGCGGCCATTTTTCACCCGCTATGTCTATGACCTTCTGGATCTTCCCGGTGACTTTGCTGTAACCCGCCGCTAATCTGCACGTCTGTTTCTTCTTGCTCTGACAAAGGGGACCTTCCAAGGGCATCATGTCCCTCCACACACTGTTTAACACTACAAGCGCAGCTTTTGGACGCTCCGCGCACACCACGGCACTGGGCTTGTGAGCGCCCCCTACAGTTCCTGGTCTGCCGCGTTTCCCATCGCTGTGTATGGCGGGTGGGTACCAGAGCAACCAGCAGGGCTTTTCATCTTCATGCTGTGGCTGTCAGTGCGCGGCCTCCTCAGCGGCGGCGGGGGCCCAAGCACGGGACTCCCCCTCACGCGCTTCCCGGAGATTGATGCAGCAGCGTGATTGAAAGGCCTCCTCCTCCCCGTAAAGCTGTCAGAGGCGTGAAGGAGCTGCAGGGCCCTTTTATGCATTACACCTGTCACCCTCCCTCTTCACATTGACATGCGGCGAAATAGGAAAATCACGATATTTGTTTCCTTGGCCTTGAGACCACACTGTCAAATCATGGAGTGGTTCTGAATCACCATTAGCAACCCTGGGAACCACAGTCACCAGCAAACGGGCAGCACACAAGCAGGGCACGAGTACGTGCCTCTCAATCACGTGCTGGGTCAGGTCGAGGCAAGCCAGCCTTCCAAGCTTATCCCATCACAAAGCGCTCATATCTGTTGCCGCCCAGTCCCCTGTAATGACGATCGTGCCTAACTGGAGCGGCGTAAGACCCCGGCGGCAGCCTGGCGCTGCTGCAGTCCTCCTGCCAGTAGGGGGCAGTGGCAGACGGCAGCTTCCTGCAGAGCAGCTCCCATCACAAAGCGCTCATATCTGCTGCCGCCCAGTCCCCTGTAATGACGATCGTGCCTAACCGGAGCGGCGTAAGACCCCGGCGGCAGTCTGACGCTGCTGCAGTCCTCCTGCCAGTAGGGGGCAGTGGCAGACGGCAGCTTCCTGCAGAGCAGCTCCTCAATGACACCAGGTACAAATACCCTTCGTAAGGTCTGTGCCCCAAAACAGCTTTTTTTCCATATTTCAAGGGACACGACTGCAAAATGCATTCTCCACTGCTGCACCTTCGGCGAAGAGAAGCCTGTGCTGTTGACAGATGTGAAACAAAGTGTGCTCTAAATGTATTGTTTCTCAAGAGGCAGGAGGCAAAGTAATAAAGATGAAAGATTCCAGACACAAACACGAGTGGCATTTCCAGATTCCAGGCAGATTTCTGCTGATTCCATTACATCTCCTGTTCACCCAGCGACTGCTTGTCCTTTTGAAAAGTCTGCCTGCCTGCCTCTCCTCCCTTACCTGGCCCTGTCACTGAAGGCTCCCGGCCATGTGGATAAAAATGTTACTGTAGTCAGAATAAATATGCCCATGGATGTACTAGCACAAGCACATGCTTGTTAGTCTCGCTCACGCAAACTGCAGACTGTAAAAATGCTTCCCTTCACAAGCTGGTTTTCCTACAAACATCCAAGCTCAGTCTTACCCTCCCTTTTTCTCTTAATTGTGCTTAAACTCATTTGTCAAAGAGCACGTGTGACCCCCCATGACCCCGCAAAATGGGGAATGTGGTTAAAATCGCCCCCACCACTCTCGTAATCGCATTGCGCTCCTGTTATCCTCCTCATCGAAGGAGACACACAAAGCCACATCTGCAGTGCATTTCTCATTGATTGCCAGCATGGAATCAGTACTGTATTCTGCTGCTGATCTTTATCTCGCAGGCAGGCTGCACATGACACAGTTATGTACCTGTACAGGGCAGAGTGCTGTCCAGTAAATTCTGAGGGAAAATGCAGACTGTTCTATTACAGATGGTCCGGGATGATGGTACCAGAGGTCTATCTCTCTGAGAACGCCTGGTCCATGCTTCTTGATAATATGCCTTCAAATAATTAAACGCAGCATTTGGATTTAGAAGTCACAGCCTGTGAGCCTTGATTTAACTTCTTGCGACACCAAAAATTGCGACACCATCCAAAATATTACCCTCTCTGGCTTGCGCGTTAAAACCAGGCAAGACAAATGACATTCATTCCTGGACGACGCGTTTAATCAAAGACTGTGATAATTAATGCTACACTCCATTGCCCAAACAAATATCTTTGTCAAGGTGCTTGCTGCTGTACAAGTCCTTCTCCTGTTCTGAAAGACGTGATAACAACCAGTCCTAATTGCCTGCGTCCCATAGACCCCACCAGCCTCGCGCGGCGATTCATCCGGCCCCTCCCTTCTGACGAGAACATAAAATATTTTATCGCGCTGGTGCGCCACTAACTTTAATAAAGCGAACAACCTTGCGGGAGCAAACTGGGGATAAATTAGTTTTTCCCTCCCCCACCACTGGAAGCCTCTGCCACACAGAGCTCCTTATCTGGGGTCTACTTAATTACGTGCTTTAATTTTAACACTTTTTAAAATGACCCCCCCTTGCCATGTGGAGACAGGCTGTTTTAATTAAACAAATGAATATAGTGCTTATCTGACGGTATCAAAGCTCTCATTTCTCACAGTAATAGTTACGAACGCTGATAATGTTATCTCGAGACCAGGACAGACTTCTACCACACAGAAACAAAATCGATCCTATCTATATATGACTGTGATTATATACATTATTTGTGGCGGCTAGATCTCATTAGATACGGGAGAATGTTATTTATTTATTCGCCGTCTTGATGAGATTTCTTCCTGTCCGCCACGCACTCGAACGTGAGAAGAAGCGACTGACGGGAAGCAGAGGGTCTGCCGCTAAAAACAAAGGGTATTTTCGTCTGAAATGCTCAGCTGGTCACTGCAAGGCGTCCGATCGGCCTTTTTAAGGCACAAAGCCGCTCAGCTGCTCTCCTTCCCATCTCCAAAGTGGACGGCCGGTCTGCTGTGTCTGGGCAGAGCCTCTCCTACCCACCTCTTGCTCCTATCAGTGTGCTTCCAAACTCCAGCTCACAGGGACTGAGATTTGCAGTCTGAGCTTTGGTTAGTTGGAACATAGCTACTGACAAAAAGAATCTGTAAAAATATAAATCATGCATCTACAAGGAAAATCAAGGTCTCCGACAGAGAAGAACAGGCTTGATCATTCAGAGGAAAGCTCACTTCCACATGAACCTTGTGTTATCCAAATATCATGACACAAAAACAAAACCATCTTCAAAGAAATGTTATTTGTATTTAAAGAAATTTACCATGGAAAGGCGGGAAGTGATACTTATGCAGTCTTGTGATAGGGTATAAAATCTGAACACGGAAAAGCCAGATTTGTCCAGTAAGCAGGACATACGCACTAGGTATTTTATCATAGATTGCTGTGATAATTTCCTGTCTACTTATGTACTGCTGAGCTTTGTGTGAAACTGTAAATTATTACAATTGTACCAGATTTACAAAAATGACTTCAGCATATCTAAATGTTAAGTCTTCATTTATCATTCAGCCTCTGCTTATGCTTTCTAAGCTTTCAAGATACCAAAATAAAATGCTGTTTTCTGGGATCACACATCCTACTAGCCAGCTACGTTGAAGTCACCCCCTCCGTGTAATCACTCCATGGCATGCAAGCAGCACACAGGCTAGGCTGGGGACAGCATGGGTTTAAGCTGTCCAAGCTGATATTTTGAGCAGAAGGACCATATGTACCCATAGTTTTTGGAGTGACAGGCCTCTGAGACCTGGCCTGAAACATTCCCTTTGTCTCAGTGCTGGCAAAGAGCACCAAAATATGATGCATTTGTATAAGCAGTTTAAACTTCTCAGCATACATTTTGCACTCATACTGAATGTCTTTACAAACTGTCTGGAAAACATTAATGGGAAAAGTGTCAGACAAGGCATAAGCCCAGCAGGGAAGGCAAGGTGTTTTATGGGATACCGCTGTTCACTAAATGTATATTAGCACTGGAACGATTGGGAGGAGGATAAAGTGATCTCAGAGTGTCACAGGGAAGAGAGAGGCAGAGCAAGCAGCCAGTTACTGGGCTGCATCTCCTTGCACGCACCTACGTCAGCGCATTCGCTCTCACACGCTGTCTGGCACTAACATAGCAATGTGTAATTTTCCTTCAAGCCTCAATTACGCCTGATAAATCAGTACCAAAGACAAAGAAATGTTCAGCATCGCACAGACAGCTTTGCTTACTGGAATGCTGGTTTGGCTGGTGATGGTGTAGAATGTAGAATTCTTACATGTATAAGTATAATAGTATTATAATAATTATTATTACAAGTAATGCTTACGAACACTACCACTAATACTAAGAGCATTCACCTTTGAGATGTTAATGAGGGTTTATTTTCCTATATTAAATATTTAAGATTAATATTCTATGAAGTATAAAGTATGTCTTGCATATGCAATGCAAAAGTATATAAACCAAATACAGAATAATTCGTTTTTGGTGACTGTTAGCTGCAAAATAGGTAAGTGTTTTAGTTGTGTTTTTTTTATCATTGATTCTTATCTAAATGTTTTAGTAAAAGGCATAATGGCTGGAAGAGAAGCTATAGCCCTGAGTCAGAGAAGGGGTTGGATCAGGAGTATGACTTAGACATTCAAAATGACTGGATCGTTCTGCATAGAGCTGCGTTAGGAAGCCGTTTCCGGAGAATGTGGTACGGCATGAAACGGCATGATTTCATATAATTCTTTAGGGAAAGCAAATTACCCAAATGCGGGGGTCGAGCAAACAGAAATGATTCATTGTGACTACCGTATTTTGCGGGTTTATTTGCACATCTGATGAGAACAACCACACAACTGAGTGAACAAAGTGGACAAAGAACTCAATGAAGTACATCCTGTTTCTGGCTTGGCAGTCAACGGTCCTCCGTCTGCCCCTTTACACACATATTCTTAGACCTAAAATTAACATCACTTCTGCAGAAGGCTATGAGCTGTCAGACTGGCCCGTGAAGACTTGGGTGCCCTCAGGCTACGATATCACACATTGGCTCAACAGGGCCTGCCGGGCGGCTTCATCTGAATGCAGCATCAGCTAAGGCATACTCCCCTCCCATGTGTGAAATAGGAAGGGGCCTAGGCTTCCACATGCACGCCATGACTAAGCTGGCAGCTCCCCAAAGGGAAGACATGAATCCTAGGGCCACCATCCCACTTAACAGTAGCCTAGAGGCTACAGGGTCCCACTCCCCAGTGTCTGCTTTTCCAATAAAATAGCGTGACAGCAATCAAAATGGTAGAGGGAGATATTACAGATGGGGCTGCTTATAATACACTGTTATGCTCTACAAAAATAGAAAAGAAATAGTAACTGGCATGTTTTATTATTAAGATTAGCAATTAAGGAATTAAATAGCCCAATGGGGGAGACTAAAGCTGAAAACAACTAGACTTGGTCATAGCAGGTCATAACATATCATTCAGCTTGGTCATAGCAGGTCATAACAGATCATTCAGCTTGGTCATAGCAGGTCATAACATATCATTCAGCTTGGTCATAGCAGATCATAACAGATCATTCAGCTTGGTCATAGCAGATCATAACATATCATTCAGTTTGGTCATAGCAGATCATAACAGATCATTCAGCTTGGTCATAGCAGGTCATAGATCATAACAGATCGTTCTGCTTGGTCATAGCAGATCATAACCAATCGTACAGCTTGGTCATAGCAGATCATGACAGAGCCATGACTCTCCAACACATGATGAAAACCACCTTGGCCAGTTGAAGAAAAAGTAGGAAGAATCAACACCTATAGCATTACTAGTTATGTGACTGGACAGATGACTGTAACCCCAGTGTTGCTCATGACCATAGTGATCAGCCGCTATAGAAACAGTGAGTGATTGTATGAATACTTAATCTATTTAATCCATTTGACAAACTGGAAAAGGTGAGTTATTATAAACTCTTCCATTCAGACAACAAATTCAGCAATTAAAACAGAAGTGAAACAGAGAAGACTAAAACCCCTATAAAATTAAAGAAATTCAGGAAATTTCTGCTGAAATTCAAATGAAATATTCTACACTTCAAACAGCTGGTGCTCAGTGACATAAAGTTGCAATGACACTGGATCTTGGTGGTCATTCTCCGTGGCTGACTGTAAGAACACTATCGGATGATTGGGAAATAACTGAATACTTATTCTGGATTTAGTTTAAGTTGCTGTCCATAGCGTGGGAGACCAGGGTTCAAGCCTTGCCACAGACCCTGCGCTAGTGCTCCCTCTCACCACAGAGCTTTGGCTGCAGTATGATCAACTTGTGGAGGCTGTTTAGAATAGTGATCATTTATTAATCCCACTCTCTTTTCACCACCTCCATCTTGCTTACAATGAGACACACACAAAGCAAGCTTAGGGGTCCCCGTGAAGGGTCCGCCAGCATGCAGTAGCCCTGCTGCTGCGAGTTAAGGGCCGTGCTCAAAGGCCCAGGGACATTTGACTATTCTGTGGAGGCCTCGAACAGCAGACCTTCCGACCACGGCCACAATGGCATAGCCCACTGAGCAACATATTGCCCCATCCCTTACGGCTGCTTAGCCAATTAGGCATCACTTTGGTTTTAAGCAAAATACAGGGATCCCAGGTGTCTTTCACACCAAATAACTGGGTAAGATATATTTAATATGTATTTTATCAAAAAAGGTAGAAATCGGAGTGGACCAGGGGACTGTGCAAGGCAGCAGAACACTCCGTACAGAGTGCACATATCAGCACGATCATACACTATTTCTACAGTAGGAAATCCACACAACACAAACAGAGCATGCAGTCTCTACACAGAGAGAACAGATGTAGGATTCAAACCATGCCACATAAACAGAGAGGTAATCAAAAATCAAACTGCAATTTTTAAAAGTCATTACATATACAGTATTTTTAGAGGTGCACCGATCCGATATTCAGATCGGTATTGGAACTGATCCATAGCTATTAGACGGCTTGTGTATCAGCCATTTGTGACCAATCTACGTCCGATATTTACTTATTTGTATTTGAGCAGTCTGTAAAAAGGTAGCTCCTATTTCTTGTTAAATTGTTTTGTACAATACATTGCACGACAGCTCTTGCCCATTTTAAATGTGTTTTTGTGGCATTCAAGTTGAACACTAAGACCTTTTGCCTTAGTTCTGTCCACACAAACAGTCCACATGGAGATGCTAAAAGCCCATTGTCAGAAGCATGCAAGCAGCGAATGGTACACACTGTGACGTCAAACAAGGCAGATAACAGTGCACACGCTGACGTTACAAGCATTTTCCCTGTCTATGTGTAGATTCTGAAAATCTGAGCAAAAGAGCTCAGTTCTCAGTGACCTAAAACACTGTTTGCAGGTCAACAAAAGGCCAAGATGCAAAGTTAAAGCTATATTTTTAAAAATACCCATGTATGTGTGGACAAGGCCTCACACTGCCACTCAGTGGGTGTGAGCGCAGTGACTCCCACCTGCTGTGACATCATGCGCATACCCTTCGCAACAGGGGGAGCGTAAGAACCTCAGATAAGAAGGTGACATGGTATGGAATTTTTTTACACTTGAAACAGTAGCTATTAGCACAGGGATTTGTAATATTTGTAAAAACAACGTTTTGAGAGGTGCAAGTAGTGTTTAGTGGAAATCCCACTACACAAAGAGCACGTAATTGTGCGAGACACCGTGAGTAATATGAAAAAAATAAATAAGTGAATGATTCGGGAACTGCTAGCTTGGGTTATTCTGCGCACTCGCTACAGCGTGTGATACAGCAGGGGCTGCTATCACAACGAAGAGTGACACTGCTGTCAGCTGGAGAAAAATCGCGGGGCATTACAAGCATCCGCTACCTGTATACACTCGCTTGTAGGATTCAAACTAAACTGTAAATGCCTCAAAAACACTTATAACGAGATGCACTAACAAGGTGGAACAGTATGTTATGTTTCTAGTAGCTAAATTAACAAAGCTCTTCTAACATTTTGTTCATTTGTATTTACTAGTTTAAAAAAAGAGCTCTGGTATCATATCGATACTCATATTGGCCGCTACCCTCCATTCAGGTATTGGGAGCGTATCATCCCTGAAAAATTGGGATTGGTGCACCTCTAACGATATAAAAGTAAAAAGAGCTCTTATATTGGAATCTGTACTGGTACTGACAGTTCGGATCGGAACTGAAAAAATTTGGATTTGCCCATCCATAGTCTTTTTCTACGATTTAACAAATTATGCTGCAAAAAATGTATACATGGAAAACATAGCATGCACACACATATCCTGAGGGAGGTGCTTGGGAACTGACGGGGATCTAGGGTAAGGATGTCACTCAGAATGCAACTGGCTGCCCACTGCGCCTCTGCCATCAATGAGAGACACATCATTAGAATTATCATTAGGGGTCCAGGATGTGGGCTGCAAAAGACTCACTGCTCCACTCAAACATACTCTACAGGAGACCTGCACCATAATAATGGGTTAATTTGTATCGTCCTGATTGAGTGCTCCCTTACAATTCAATGGCCCACTGATCACTTTAATGGAGCCAGTCAAACAGTGGGGGCAAAGACTTCAGAAAGAGGGATCAGTTAATGATGATGGAAACAGCATTCCAGTATACAGAAAACTTTGTTTTCAACCCTTCTATACATTTCAATAACTTGAATGGTGCTGGACCATTGATTGCTGTACACAGGGAAAAGGTCAGTCTTTTTTCCTGCAGTCTTCATGTCAGTTAATGAATCATTAGTTAACATGTCTGTCAGATAACTTTATTTTACTCAGACAAATAGAATAAATCCTCCCTACATTTGCATCTCTTAAATGATTTTGCATCTGTTATATTACTGAAACATAAATTTAGAGCCAATAATCATATCAGCGGTTGGAAGACGGATGGGTGGATATACACTCAGGCACCACAACCCTTCACTGAATAAGGGCTTAAGGATAAATAAATTAAACACATTCTGAAAACATTACTCAGTGTTTGTTTGTGTTCGCAACATAGTGTTCACCAGTGAATCTAACTGTACTGATATTTTATATACATGAGAATTTATGCTCCTAGGGTGTTGGCGCCGCGCTTCACTAAAATTTTATCCAGCTTCAGTGAAATAGATCCACGCTCATTCCGATTTGGGTATGCCTCAGACTTGTGGTGTGATCGCTATTGGAGTTTAAATAAAAAAACGTTTCGCACTCCGACGTGATGACCCCGGAAGTTTCAACTTTATCCTTACAGCTGCAGCAAGAGTCCACACCAATAAAATATGTTTAAAGATGTTTTTTAAAAAGTGTTTTTTATTAATTATCATTAAGAAATCGTCAACTAAAAACGTCTAGAAATGTTTATTTAAAAGTGTATTTCCATTAATTATTATTTATTATTAAGAAATCGTTAAGATTTAGCTTAATGGCACAATCGTTATGTTTCATTAGATAATGCATATTTAGCTCAGCAGCGATGTGGTCTATCTATTATTATAACCGACATGTTTTATGAGATTATTGATGCAATTTTTAGCTTGGTAATGACATGTCTTGTTGATTATAACCGTATATTTCGCTTGAAAGCGACGTCTTATTGGCTATTATAACATATATAAAATACGTATACGAACTACGTATTTAGCTCCACAGCAAAATGTTTGCTGAGCCAGCCTGAACTGAATAATTATTACAATGTTAGGAATTTCACCTTACCGATATGCATTTAATTGCAGGGATACTTATATTATGTAATTCACATTTTCAGGCACAGACTGAAGCAGTAGCCATGAACTTGAAGTTAGTATGTTCATGTGAGTGTATAAATATGTGGATATGTCGATGTGACAATCAATAAGGCCCTGACAGTTAAGAAAACATCAGTAAAGACCTGAATATACATCAATAAAATCTAATATAATATACACAATCTAATAACATGTCAGTTATAGTCAATAAAACTGCTCACCGTGGATCTAAGTATACATTAATAATGTAATGAAACGTGGGTCACACTATCAAGCTAAATGTGAACGATTTCTTAATAAGTGGAAGAGCTCATTTACAAAGACTGGTGCAACGCCCATGATATGGACATGGTTTGGGTTTAAGCTCTGAGCAGAAAAACATAATCTGCAAAATGTGCAAGATGACAGTGATTACAAAGAGTGGTAACATGAGCAATCTGTTTTAAATAAGTATACACATCGGTCTTCATCCAAATAGGGATGGAGACATGCAACTAGTCTAATTTTATTCGTTTTATAGTTTTTGGTTCTGTGTTTTAATTGTTTTCTGCTTACCTGCAGTTTACCAAACCAACCTGTATTTTTAATATAAGATATTTTGGTGATAAAACCAGGGAAGAGTTACTTGAAAGGTTTTCCATATTATTTTCTATAATTGCAGTTTTGCACAATTAGTATTCTTAAAGTAACATTCACGACAACTTTGAAATGTGTAGACAGTTTAGAATACAACTTCCTGCTGTAGCGCATTGGCAATGGGCGTATGTAAAACAGTTATATTCAAATTGACATACCAAAAAAGATGCCACAATATATACCGTCTACCGAATATGGTTCAAATTATACCGCAATATGAATTTTAGGCCATATCACACAGTCCTAACACACACACACACACATATACACTCACCTAAAGGATTTTTAGGAACACCTGTTCAATTTCTCATTAATGCAATTATCTAGTCAACCAATCACAAGGCAGTTGCTTCAATGCATTTAGGGGTGTGGTCCTGGTCAAGACAATCTCCTGAACTCCAAAC
>JAODKM010000029.1:156602-168206 GCA_026780845.1 Petrocephalus sullivani
CAAATATACGGTATGGGGCCTGTGGCAGTGACGTCATTGCGCAAGGCATCGTGGGTCGTATTTGTTACCCCCCGGATTCCCCCCATCTGCCTCCCTGAAATCAATATCCCTCAGTTGGGATGTCTGTAAAAGTAATGTAGTGCTGTATTGTGACCCAGGCAGTGACTATTCTGACAGTTTCATTAGGGTGTCCTGCTAATAAAATCTCACCCATTTTATCATGCTACCACACTGTCTTTGCTGACACCAGCTCCTAATTGCCCCTTTTGCCCCCATACCTTGGGACCAGTGTATTACTGAGGCTTTAAGAGGTTATCTTGCAGGAAAGCTACCTGCATCAGCAAGGCCAAAAGACTGGAAATCAGGCAAGTAAAACTTTATGCGAAATACACCTTTCATTTATTTAAAACCAGTGATGGTTACTTAGTTTATAAAAGTATTTTGAATTTTGTGTGCCTTTTAAATAAGGCACGACACATCCAGTGTCAGTAGAGACCTTGCTGTTGTACACTAAGGAACATTCAGTAAAATATAAAGACATAAAAAGTCACATGTCCCTTCAGATTAAAGAATCAACTAAAAATGTAAACATAAAAAGTATGCTTCTGGGTATGTGAACGTTAGGGGAAGCAGGGACACTATAGTCCTGGCAGCACAGAACGCTGCGATTCACACTTTTCACAAATCGTTTGCATGTGCAGGCGAGCAGTTGGGCCCGGCTTCATTACTCAAATCACCCGAGCCACTCCTTGTCCTGTTTGCCCTTAATTAACAAGCATTCAATTCCCCTATTAATTACTACCAGCTATTAGCCATTTTACATCACTCTTCATTTGTAGACAATTAGGAGCCCTATTATTAAAGGCGTGACACACAGTTAATTGTGCACGAGGCTCATCAAGTCAGACTTGAAGGAACAGGAGTCAATGTAGTCCATTTCAAAAACTCATATAAAATCATATAAATATCATATAAAATCATTCTTGTACACTGCAGGAAGCAAAAATGACACAGTAAGTACTATATACATAATTTTGTACTATAATACAAAATATATTGCTTAAAATTTTTTTAATGTTTTATGATTAAGGGTAGTGCATAATTCTCCTCAAATCCTTCTGGGAAAAGATCTAGGTCAAGGTTCCCCAAATCTGGTCCTGGAAGGGTCAGAATCAAACAGTTTGCAGATGTCCCTACTCAAATGCATCTTAATCAGCTAATTGCCAGAGGGGTGTTCTACAAAGTAAAATTTCTCAGTTAGCTAGCTTAACTAAAGCTAGAACTAACACTCCTCACTTAGTCTTACAGAACAATCATGACTTCTAGCTCAAGTTAACCCAGCTAGCTCAGATATCCTGCTTTGTGGAACACCCCCAGGTTTAGCAGGTGTATTTGAGCATGGAAACCTGCAGACTCTGTTGGATTCTGGCCCTCTAGGACCATATTTGGGAGAATCCTAGTCTAGGGTTACGCAGTAAACCAGTCCTGAAAAAGACTGCAGTATTAGAGTTTTTAAAACTGTACAATGCCAGCATTTTGGAAAAAAATAAACAATACTTTTGATATTTTGCCTTTCCACAGCAGTAATATTCATAGTCTACTAAGTTCATGTTCAGGACAACTGGCAGGCACTAGGACAAGAAGGCAATTCTTCTGCCCTTTTTGTTGAATGTAAGCACATGCTTCGATTATATTGGTATATTCAAACAGATGTCGATGAGGAGTATCTTATGTATACAGAAATTGCTAGAAAAATGAAAAATTTTCTTTTCATACTATTACATAGGGTATGAAACAATTTGGCTTTTTATAAACTTATTTTTATTTTCTTTTTTTTGGTTTTCTAAAAATTGTTACCTGTTGATGCATGTAAAAAATAAGAATTAAAAAGTGTAATATGAAAATCTTTTATTAAAGTAATATTAAACCTGAGATACCTCATTACTTTAATATTTATTCTACAGACTGGCTACTGCGATGACTGGAATGACTAAATATGGGTATGATTACGTCGTCCAACAAATTGTTTTGGTATAGGCTTCAGTGAAATTTCTGTAATGTTCCCAGCAGTTTTGGCCCTGCTCCTCTATAGGTGTCTGCACACCAGTGGTCCCCTCATCCTTCCCCTCATCTTTCTCATGCATTTGGCCCTCAAGGAAAAATTGTTGGGGATCCCTAGTCTACAGTGACCCGTAAGTCCATTTCATGAGCAGCCGGAACTTGCCAATCAATTCAACCCAACCGTGACTCGAACCATTAATATTAATAAAGACAAAAAGCTTTTTTGACTAATATGCTTAAATTTTAACTGACCTGCTTGCTTATGACCCAAATATCATTACAAATATTTTTGTTTGACATGTAAGAGGATTGCCATGTTTGAAAAATGAAACATCTGAGAGTGAAATCATCATTGGTCCTCAAATTAAATCATAATTCATGACTTAGTCTTGAAAATTTTCAGTTGAAATTGAAAAATCTGGGATTGTGACAGCACTCCAAAGATGCCCCGTCTACATCTCAACATCTGCGCCCCTGAGGGAGATCGATTCGGGGAAGCCCGGTCCCAGCTCCGTGATTACACTGGTGGTTCCACTTTGGGACCATGCCCCTCCCAACTGTGTTCTATCTTCATCTAGTTAGTCACCTATTTCTGGACATCTGGCCGCCAGCCAGATGTGTGATCTTCATGGTTTATCTTGAGTTTGAGCATGTTTTCCTGTCTTCCTGGGTACCGATCTGCTTTGCCTCCTAGACTCCGAGCCTTGCCTAGCCCACTTACTGCTGTAGAAGATTGCGTAACCTTCATCTGGATTACAGACACTGATTACCATGTACTTGTATTCCAGCAATAAAACCCACTGCACCATGAGGACCCTGTTAAGGTAGGGCTGTCTGTTCTCCTAATTATTACCCCCAAGTGGGGGTTCCTGCTCTGTTTAGCTGCAGAGAGAATTTTTCTGCTAATGCTCTGTTAGACTTCAGGACTGTGCAGAATTTCATTGATCGTTCTTTTACTGAATACTTGAATGTCTTTATAGAGGAATTATCTTCCCTATTGCCCATGCAAAAGGTAGACTGTAACCCCTTAGAGTATTCAAGTGTGGTTGTTGCATGACAGCAAATCCAGCTGCTGATCCTAACCATGGGACATCCCTGGTTAAGGAAACATAAGGAAGCTACAATAATGTAGTTGTATACATCGATGACATTCTCATCTACTCCTCTCCAGAGCATGTCCGGTTGGTTCTCCAGCAGCTATGGGATCATCATCTGTTCATCAAGGGAGAAAAGTGAGAATTCCATCACGCATCACCCAAGTTCCTTGGCTACTTCATTCAGCCTGGAGCAGTCGCAATGGATGAAGAGAAGTTCAAAGCGGTTCATGAGTGGCCACTCTTAGAACTGTTAAAGGACTGTAATGGTTTTTGGGGCTTAATGACAGAAGAACTCTGCTGATCGATCACGGCTCCCAGCTCAATCCTACTGGCTCCATCTACATGTCTAGTTGTTCGTCTTGTAACCTGAAACTGCCCACTTGTCGGAAGTTGGCTCCCTGCTACATCAGACCTGCCCATTCATGAGCCATACTGAGCGTTCCATTAACCCTGCCTTCCACTTCTCTTGTACTGCTCCTGTCCTACCTGCTCCTGCCTAGCCTGTTCCTGCCCTGCCTCATCCGTTCCCATCCTGCCTATACCAGCCCAGTTTTTCTGTTCCTTGTCCTTTGTGTCCACGTTGGACTGACTTTTCTGGCTACCAAACCTCTTAGACCTGCGACCCCGATTCATGCCCATTGATTTCATCTCTGTTTGCCTGGTGTCCTAAACAAACATCCCAGTCTCCTGCAGTTGGGTCCCCTGTCTTCCCTGCTCTCTAGTTGTGACAGTTGAGAAATGTAACAAATGCATAAAATGGCTGGGGTGCCTCTAAGGAGAGGATTGTGAACCAAAGCGGAGTTTACCTAGCTATCCAACAAGACATCAATCACTTTTTTGGAGAGAAAATTCATGCTTATTGCATATTTTATGATGTCATTTTATCTTCAGAGCAAATCTACATTTACCAAAGATAAATACCCTTAAACATTTTCTCTGCTCGCCTAAGACTTTTGCACAGTACTGTACTTATATATTTCTATATAATATTGCTTTATATAATGCTTATATGAATTATTCACTGATGTTTCGGATTGTAACATTAGTTTCTACATGAGCACGTATTGAAAAATGCAATTAATTGCATTTAAGTCAGTCGCAGAATGTATAAGGGTCGTTTGCATAGACACACCCATATTTTGGTATTTCTCCACCCAAAGAGTCCATCTAGCATAAGTGCTTTTAAACTCCAGAATTAAGTCGATAAGAGAATAAAATAATGGAGATGATTGCATTGGATGATCAACCATGTTCCATGGTGAAGGACAAGGGATTTTGTTGGCTCATTCACGACGAATAAGAGGTTTCTGGTCTGCAACATCTTTAGAATTCATCATTGTTCTGCGGGCTGGATTTAATCTTGTGTCCCCCCCCCCCCCAACACACTCACATCGAGTAAAGGGGCAGTGCCCCTGGACCAGTATGTGTGACTTGTCTTAGTGTAACCAGGTTCACGAGCTCTGCGGTTGTTCTTTCATGTGCCCATGCCACCACCAACTAAAAAGAAACCTTCAATGTTTTGGGTTATATCAGGTCTATCAGGTGTAGATTTTCATCTATATGTTTTTGTAAAGTAGTAATGAAATCCATCAACGATCAAATTAGGGCCTTGTGATCTAAACAATAATATTTCAAATGAAAACAGCTAGATAATAATATACCACCATTATAACTGAAGTCTGAACACACAGATACGAGGACTTAATATAGCAACACAATCCCAATTACAGAATAATACCAATGTATGCTATTTTTGAAAGTGCGTCAGAGATGTAGACTACAAGGCTGAATTGAAATCCAAATCACAAATCTTTGTTAACCGCCTTTGTGTGTAGCTTAAGCCTACCTGACAATCATGATAACTGCCGGCTAGTCACTGTCAAATGTGAACACAAAGTTACTTATTTGACATGATGGATTACATAAAATATCATATCGACCAGCCCTACACCAAACAGAGTAAAAAGAGTAATAATATCAAATAATGTTATCCTGTTCCAGGTCAAGTGTCTTCTGAGTTACTCTTCCCTTTATTTTCAAAAAGTGCCATTGCTTCAGTTTCGGAGTGAATTGTCTCAAAATTGTAATGGGTCTAGATCTTCACCGATACAATGCCTGTCTAGCAGCCCTTTCTTTTATCATCTTAAGAGAACAAAGTGTCTAAAACTGCTCTTCTCCCTGATATAAATATGCAGTGCTGCTTCAATTTTTGGGCAATCTGTCTTAAAAGTTAATCAGTCCCAATTTGTCACCCGTACAATCCCTGCAAAGTTTGAAAAAGATCTGTCAAACATTTTTTATTTTGCGTTATTGTCTGAGTGAGAAAGTGTCTCTGGCGGTGGTAGCAGTAGCAGTCCCAAATGCAGATGTGTTCCCATCCAGGGAAGACAAATATACATTTTTTAACCCAGAACAGGTGAGGAATTGTGCCTTTAGAATTATACTTGAGATGTGCTATGCACAACTCAAGCATAGTGATCAAAGAGGTCTGGACATGACATAAATAAACATATTTCATAATTTCATTAAAAAACCTTAATATTTCTGGAGCTGTGAAAGCCGTGCAAGTTTTTTCCTTACAAAGTCTCAACAAATCAGATTTTTATTTTTTTGCAATTACTCAACTGACATTTTGGAGAATTCAGATTTCAGCTTTCTAATATGGCCAGGTGCTTCAGGTCTTCCCAGTGGTACACTAGTGAAAGCAAACTGCATCGTATAGTAACATCAGGGTTCAATCCCTGCCCAGCTGCATTAGCTATTTGTGGCAAGCCGGCCGAGGGAATGCAAATTATCTAGTGTTTTTCCCCGACTGCTTCACAGCTATTGGCTGGGCACCTACAGGACTGCTGGTAAAATTAAGTGAACAGCATTGTCTTTCAACCGTGATACCTCCCTTCATGGAGCATGTAGACTGAAAGGAAACAGGTGGTACACACACAGAGCTGGCAAGGATGTTGTGTGTTGAGAAAGAGTCCTGTAGTGGAACTAATTATACTTCCAGAATGGGTAGAACGACCACTTTCCAACAAAGCTACGCTGCTCTATTCAGCTGACACTCTGTGGGGTAAAACTCAGGAGGGAACTCGGTGAAGCACCCTGTAAAGAGTGTGCAGATAAAGTGAGAGTCAGATCAATGTTAACTAGGCTACTGCATGTGTTTGGAGACATGTCATAGCTGTCTGCCATGCTGATAGCCTGCACAGTGCATCAGAGAAGGTCTCTGCCAGCAGAAAGGGCGTGGTGTGCCGAGATGCCTGCCATTCTTCATCCATACTTCAAAATGTCCTGGTCCGTTTGTGATACAAGAAACACCATCAAAGAATCAAAGACCTGTTGGCAGATAAGCTCACTCCTCTTTCCTCAAAAATGACATTTGCCAGTTAAAAGGGTTCTTCAGTCCCCTCAAAGGAGCAGACAAAACTTTTTGCAGGACCAGTCAGTACACAGATTCATTTATGATTCAAACCTCAGGTGAACTAACTTGTCCTTATACCAGACCCATCTAAGACACTGACCCTCTTAGCTAGTGAACAGAACACCAAAGCTATTTCCCTCACTTGATCTCATTTACATGTAGGCACCTTGCTGACCCCAGTTTTCCAGTTACAGAAAAGATACTTAGGCCAGAGTAATAAGTAAATAATGTAATAATTAATAAACTTTTTTTTATAATTTTTTCATTTTAACATTACAAATCTCACAATCAAAAGCTACATGTAAAAAATCTGACAGAGATATTTAATGCTGGATGTTGAATTAAGGTGTATTCATTATTATTTGCAATCGGTTATGGAAAATTATCTGGAAATTCCCAAAAGGAAAATATCACACATAGATAAAATTTCAGTGACATCAAACGAAACACGCTCAGACTCTTATCAGCAGCACCATGGCGCTGTGATCTGCTGCACAGCTGTCCCCAGCAGAACTTGCTCTTTGTTTTTACAGAGATTGCCCTGTGTCACATTAGAAACAAATGTGAAGTGCCTACTGTCCACAGGCCTATTATAGCAGAGGATATCAGTGGAAATAGCTTTGAGGTCACAAGCAAAGAGGCACTATAGACAGGAGGCAGGTGGGTCACTGCAGAGGATGGCAGACCAAGGGGGTTATAACAGATGCAGCACTGAGAAGCAGGGGCACCTTCACTGCATGATACACTGCATGGTTGATAGAGTGGACAAAACCCCTGAAAAACATCTTAAAGTACCCTTGACAAGTATAGTGATGAGTGCTAGATCAAGGAAAACTTAAACCGGGAGATAACATGCCATTACAAGATCTCCCTAGAGAAGCAGAACAAACTGAAAACAAAATAATTTGTATTACCGGCCTCGTATTGTGTTTAAACCTATAAAAGTGACATACACCACACTGACCTGTGGCCAGAAGTGTCATATAAAGTCTCAGTTGAAGTCACACTGAGGTCTTTAACAGCCAACTCAAAATCATGCACAAAAATGGAGGTCCATTTGGACCTGCACAAGAGATGACATGAGCCCATATGGTAATGAGAGAACCCTGACTTACTCTAAAACCTACCTGTGTAAGCAAAATGCCTGCTGAACTGGGAGAAGAGCAGCTGGAAGTGTCTACATGAGCATCTGCAGACCATTTATGAAACAATGACAGAAAGTGATAAAGCTTCACATAGCCTTATCTGACATGTAGCTAAATGGGGTGGGATCTGTGTCTGTAAGCTTATGTGTCTGAATCCAGTTACCTTCCACATCTCTTAACCGGTTACAAATAAAAATCCACGCATTCATCTTCCCTAACCACGTTTCCGTGCTGGGTAGCCTATTCTTGGGATCACTGGCAACAAGGCAGTGAACTTAACTGGAACATGAAATCAACTAATAATCCATTCATCTCTCATCCAAGCGCTCAGCCTCATCAGGGCTGGGGGTGGGGATTGGAGCATTTCCCAGGCAACAACGGGCACAAGACACATGCTACAGGCAGTTCTGAGTCACCAATCTGCCTAACTGCGTGTCTTTGGACTTCTGGAGTAAATCTGAGTGCCAAGATGAAACCCACACAATCACAAGGATAACATGTAAACTCCACAAGGAGCTGAGGCAGAACTCAAGCCCCCAGCTTTGGAGGTGTGGAGCGAACCCAGACATTAATAATCCAGTCTCCCACCTTCTAAGCACTGGTCAGAATTGTGGGGACACATTAATATTGTTAACGACAACAGTAAAAAAAATAATAAATAGGATGTTGTAGTAACAGTGAAAAATGTATGTCTAACCAACAAATAAATTAACAGAATTAAGTTACTAAGCTACATTTTTTGTGGATTTTTAAAAACAAGAAGTTATAACTGAAGACACATTCACTATCGAGAAAGAGGACTTTTATTTGAAATGTTATTTCAATTCAAGAATGACCCAAATAGTGAGAGAAAGCCAAAGCAGAGAGTAGGGTAAAGCTCAGCGCTGCCTTTTCATAGCCCCTCAGGGTTCCCTGTGACAGCCACTGCCGCAGCACCGAGCAGACGGGAGCCCAGCATCCAGCGGCCCGAGACAGACTGGCAGGCTGCAGCTGAATGACAGGGATACCTGCAGAGATAAAAACTGCTCATGTACCAAACAGTAACAGAGCCGACTGCCTCTTAGCTCCCAACTCCACTTTTAAGAAGTTTGGCTCCACATGAAATATATGTTCCAAATATGAAAAGCCAATATATTTCTTATAAGTTTAATATATTGGAAATATATGAAATATAAAATTCTATATGATCAATATTTTTTTTTCCAGCTATGTGCTGTGAGCCAGTTTTATTAGATGCCGTCTGATGGTGAATTTCTGGGTCCAGCACTGATGGGTATCTCACCGTGCTGCTCACAGTGCATGTCAACACAACTGGTAAAACTTGGTCAGAAAATATACTAGAGATGAGGAGAAGTTATTCCCCACAGCCATGCCTTGAGCTATTATATCTGGGTGTTGGCATTCTGTCACCGGGTTTATTTATTTACTCAGTCAAGCTGCTTTTCAGTGAGTATCACCTTGTCCTCTTCTCCCTTCAAGCAATGTAATTAGTGTAATAAAGATTAAACATCTTTGTTTTCCCACGTTCAATAATTAAAGAGCTATTCATTTAACATATTGTCTAACAAAGATATAGCCATAAAACACATTTTACTGCCTCTTGAGAAAAAAAAAACACTTTAAGAAACAACAGTGTTAAGATGATGGGTGCCAAAAATATATTTTTGATCATTTTTGCCTTTATAAAAATGCATGAAGGATGTAGCTGTTAGAAACACAGGAACAACAACTACACCACCAGAAGAGAACATAAGCAATATCCCTGTGATAGTCGGTGGCACACTCATTTATAGGTACAGCTGTAAATGTGACTTATATATAGACCAGGGACAAACTGAAACTACAAAATGTAGACCTGCTACATATCAACTTCCTAGGAACACTCTACTGTTTATAAGCCTCCTTTTATAATTCTGTTAAAAAAAATAATAAACGTTAAGCTATGCGATTAATATGCTTCACACTGACACTATTCACTATTTTGTAAGTACCTAATTAGATGCAATGGTATACCAGTCGCACTGTTCCTGACATCAAGTCTATGTGAGTTTACAGTCCACCTGGGACAAAATTTCCAGTGATTAACAAAATGCAGAAATCAGGCCCATTGTGGCACCCTGATACCCATAATATCAAAAAAGCTAACCGATGGACTAGTCACGCTCTGCTTATCATGCTTAGGAATGCTTTCACTGTGCTCATTGTACTTTGAATTTTTATTAAGTTGTCTCAAAACACTGGTTTGGATTTAAAATGACGCCATGGCTAAAAACAACAGCTTTCACACATTTTATGGACACTGATTCAATGATATTATCAGACAACAGACAAAAGCAAAAGATTTATGGATCCTGGCTCCAGGCAACATCATTGCCTTGACAGAGAGGGCTGGAGAGAGGCCCTAGCTGTGGAGAAGCAGCTGTGGGGAATACCAAGTAGCCAGGGCTTAACAAACCAGGATTTCAGCAGAATCTGGCTTGACTGACAGAGCAATTACTGCTGACATGAGCTCTGATGGATGCAGAGATGTTATGAAATAAAATTTCACTGTGTTGTTGCATCAGTCACTTGAAGGAGGAAGGATTTTGTACTAAAGAAAAAGTGACTCAAAGCACAGAATTAGTTTCTGAATCGCACCTGTTCACATACTCATGTGTGCACAAGGGTTGTACTTTAGTCTTAGAGTGGTTCCAAATGTCACGGTAGTGAAAAATGTATAACTGTTATTTCTTCAAGTAACAAATAAGCATTTGGACTATGAAAAATAGAGATTTGGGCGTGCCTTAATGTTTGCCTTGGATTATAGTTTATCTAAATTGAGACTGAGATTACTGTACCTAGATGAGATTTTGATTCTATGAGAAACTAAACACATATATTCCATGACTGAAAAACACTACCGTAATTCAATCTCATAGGTCTGACTACTGATGACTTCTCTTAATAATTTCATTTCATTATACAGTGGTTACTTGTGAGAGTCATATGGAAATTAATTGCCTAACAAACATCCTTGTAAATCACATGGTGAATGGAGTTATGTGACACAGGGATGGGAGGATGGAACAAGGACTTTATTTGAGGAGAGGAGAGAAGATGCTTTAATAAAGCAGGAAGCATCTAAAACAAAAGACTGTGTAGACCGTTCGGTGCTACAGTGTGGAAACCAAAGCCCAAAATTCAAAAGGTATATCAGATCATGAAAGAATAAGCTGGGCTGAGGCTCAAGGTCTAGCTGCATTTACTGGGGAAGAGAAAAAGAATTATATAATGGTTCATTTATATTAGCCAACATTATATAATTATCATTTATATTTCTATTGAGAATTTTATATAAATTATATAATTATATATGTTATATGATGATGGGGAACAACTTAAAAGCTGATGAAAATTTTATGCATTTATGAAATCCCAGTTATCCCTATACTGCTTATATCCAGAATTTAAATAAGGTCCACACTTAAGACGGAATCTGCAGACCTTATACTAAAATGAACTGCAAACTTACCAGAAATGCAATGCCTATTGTTATTGTATACCTTTTTACACAGAGAAGTAATTATCCATAGCATAGAACACTTTTTAAGTGTTATGGAAGTACTATTATGAGGAAAAGCTAAACTGAATGCAACTGTGCCTGTTTATATTAAACACCCATCTACAGTCCAATCATTAATTCAGTACAGGGTCACCATGAACCTGGAGCCTATCCCAGGCGGCCCAGGACAGGAGGCAGGGGATGCCCTGGACGGGATGCCAGCCCATTGCAAGAGGTGTGAGGCAATAGTGCTACCCACTATTATTATTATTATTATTATTATTATTATTATAGAAACTATTTTTAAAACGCTTCCACATGTAATATAAACAGCAAAGCAAA
>JAODKM010000029.1:182686-204372 GCA_026780845.1 Petrocephalus sullivani
AGTCAATAATAAGTGCTTTACTGCTTCTCTCTTTTATAGATATTTCAAAATGTTTATATTATTAAATGTATTACTAGCTATGAATGTAATCTCACGCAGTCTTTTATGTGAAGCAATAAATGTATTTCCAAGAGCTTTCATGCTCAGATCACGAGAATAACGGCGTGTTCGTGGAGGCAGCCATGTTTGTTCCGAGTCGTGTAGCTCGAACAGGAAATTGATCGGTTGTGACGTGTCACACCTCGGACTTTGTCGGGATAATCCAACGCACCATAACGCAGGTAATCCGTTGCATGCATGTTCAGCGGTGTACAAGTAAAAATGCTCCCCCCTTAAACAGTTTCCGCTGCACCACGTTGTTTAGGCTATTTAAACCTGTATTACGGTATAAGAAAAATCCATATCATAGCAAAAATAAATACCAGTTTTCGGTATGAACCGGTATACGGCCCAGCACTAATACAACTAGTACTAATACAGCCAGTCACAATATATCATCACCATCATCTCACCCACCACTAGCTCAGTTCGACCAAGACTGTTATTACACTCTGGTTCCCTGTTTTGTTCCAGGTCACAACAACAAACATAACCAATCCAAAAATATATGGATGGTTTGCTATTTACAACAGATGCCTCATTTGGGGATGACCCCACAAACAACATGTTTGACTCCACTGTTTCAAATAATTAACATTTTCCAAAGTGCACAGACACTTTTGGCACAGTCTGCCAAAATCATTATTAAAATACATATACTTCACAGCAGCATGTTAAAATTCAAAATCACCTGGCTGAAATTCGAGATGAATGACACTACCAAGGGAAGCAAGTGGACAAGACGACTTCTACAGCACCACCATGCTTGGCCAAAACCATCTGGAAGCAAAGCATACAGAGTGGCAATCCGAATGTGAAAATCCTTGCAATCTAATCTATTTCCTTGCATCTCCATCTAATTGTCTTTTCCCATTAGCCTGTGACCACCGGTTGGCAGACTTCGAAAATTTACGCCGGCAGATGTCCTGCGTTTCAATGGCTGCCCTTGATAGACTTATGACAGATGTCGAGGCTGGTGTTGGACGGGCGCACTCGATCACGCGGGCCGACCGTACGCGTCAGCCCGGCACTCTGCCGCGTCTGGCAGACTTGCGTAATCCTACATTGCCCCCACGCCCGTCAGTCTCTGGCTATTACCTTCGACAGCCATCACCTGAGCACTCTACGTTGCAAATGCAAATGCAGCAAGGCTCATCCCCCTTTGCATCCTAATGCGCGGCTCCACAAGCACGTGGGCCGCATGCTCCTCCTTCCCAAGCTCCAGTGTACCCTGCAGACCCACAGGAATTCACTCAGACTGCAGATTACATCCCGTGCCTGATATTTCTGCATGAAATCATAAAGGACAATACACTGAGTGGAGCCAGTTAAATCATAGCTTCACATGAAAATATTGTGATTTCAAAGAAAATCATAAACTGAATACTTTATGGTTCTTTCCATCTCACCTGTCATGCATTTTAAGATGACAGAATGATTTTAAAATACTCAGTAGAACACATCAAAGCTCTTGTTCCTAAGGTACTTGCTCCTAACATGAAGGCAGTGGCATATTTGAAAAGAATGAATGTGTTGAGATTATTCAAATATTTAACTACGTTGTGGTTTTGCCAAATATTTATTTATCTAATTTATAGAAAGCACTTAGAGAGCCAGGAAATGCAGAAGCCTGTGATAGCCAGAATGCCCTAAGGACTGTTTGCTACAGACAGGAATTTATTCTCTTCCAGGTGGCCTGCATTTGGACCATGGATTGCTTACTGCTATATTTATTCTTTAGACTGAATCCAAACAATAAAAACATAATTTAATTTCTCAAACTACTCAGATACTTGTGCCTGGCTGCAAACTGATACGTACCTAAAAAACTCACAAGCTTTGCCTTAATTAAACTGAATCTTGTCAAACTCACGAAAAGAAAAGAACAGGAATGACAAACTGGAGGATACTCAAACCTAGGTTAGTCTCGGTTGAATCCGACTAACAGGTCAGCAGTGTTTCCACTTTGACGCCTTCACGAGCATTTCAAGCCAAACTCCTATCAGTCCTGCCTTAGAGAAACTGGAATAAATGCCTCCCCTGTTTTTCCAAAAGTTTAATAGTTGTGAAAACTGTAAATCTACAAAATTGTTTGAAAAGCCAGATATGGTAGAAAATATTTTTAAAAAGAAAAAAAATTAAAATGTAAAAAATAACATCCACTACATCATATTTTAGGTTTCAGTTTACTTTTCAACAATAATATACACCAGTATACTGCAGCTGTCATCTGAAGAGTTTGTGCAGTTTTACCTGTATCTCTGAGCCATTTCACCATGCTTTTCGCTGACAGGTGACTGAAGTTTTAGTTTTTTTGGAGAAAACTCTGCCTTGTGACATAGAACAATCGACCCTTCCAGATCATGGGGGTTAGGGGCACAACCGCCCCCCATCTGAGAATACCACCTAAAATGTTTTGGTCCCACTGGCAGACAAAGCAGGTAAGTAAGCAGAACGAAGGAATCCAAAAACATCTGAGACCCGCAAGAGACAAAGATCAGTGCGAGATTACTGCGGGATATCACGCAGGAGGGTGCCGAAACCATGCTCGGCGTCCTCCAAACCAGCACTGTACATCGGTTTATTCATTTCCGTGTGTCGTCTGCTGGCGTTCGCATGTTGTCTGCAGCTTTCCCAAAACTCCCAAAGACTCAACAAAAAAAAAAAAATCCCATTTAATTTCTTAGGCCAATCCTCCTCAATACTCCCCTCGAAACAGCAATACATAAGGGCCAACAGTACTACAGTATAATTAACTGATAGTAATAATGTTAAGGTATAAAACTAACAATATAAGGTTATGAACAATAAGCAATCCACTAAATTCAATGGAGTGCAGTGCAGGTGAAAGCCTGCTGACGTGGGCCGCGCACTTCTGCACTTACCACTTGGGCCGGCTAGTGGATTTCACCACTGGTGACATTCCATCCCGGTACAAGCTCTTGGTCTTGCTGAAATTGACGACGTTGAAAATAACTCTCTGAAGAAGAAGAAGAAAAAAAACAGACAAATCAACATTTTACACAATTACCGTTATCCACACCTGCGGGTAATGGTTTTGTATGTTTATTACTCAATAAAAAACACAAAGCGGACACATTGTCTAAGTGTAAGCGATGACGCCTGAAGAATGCGTGGTGGGGTTCAGCTGGAGAGCGAGCCTAATCCTATTCAGGCTGCTCAGACCTCGACCAAGCAGACACTTGGGACTTGTAATAAGATGGACCAGAATGCATCAGGTACAAGACAGATTGTGCATCTTCAAAAAAAGCCAATTTCAACACTTCATTAACACATTACATACTTCCAGTAAGTTCTTGAACCACTTAAACCTGTCCAGTTTAAGCAATCTATAAGTAATTCGTGTGATAGTAATATTTTATGTACTCTGAAAGATGTACAGCACAAATCTTAGTAAACACTACAAAAAGTGGTCAGTTTTGAGATGTTACAATATGATTTCACTTAAAATATCTGAGAAAAAAGGCCATGGTTTCAGGGAGAATGTGGTTTCTGTACAAATCTGAGCCTTTGGAAATGTTGCTAAACCAGTGGAGTCCTGTCTGGGGGCTGCCTTTGCAGGGATGACTATTTTAAAATTTGTTTTTTTTTTCTGGGGTTTTGACATATTCCAGATTGTCTGCATACATGATCCCAGTACTGGAGAAGGTGCAGCCAAAACTTTTTATTAAATATAGTTTTAATTGAACTTTTACCTATGTAGCAGTCACAAATGGAGCCAGCACACAGTAGCATTCACCCAGTCAATTAATATGGAAAAATTGCAATTACCATGCAAAACTCAGATAATGTTAAATTTACCTGAGTTTACTGGAATGAATTTATGTATAGATGCAGGCTGGAGAAAGTGGAAAGGGAGAAAGCTCATTAAATAGGTCATATCTACAGACACAGATACCTTTCGTTTTTCCCAGATAAATTATAACCAGGGAGAGCACACCGGATCAGGAGAGCCACCAGTGTGCTGCTTTAACTTTAATAGACACGCTCACAGCCAAGTCGTATTATTCCCTGTACTGGAAAATGAAGATATCGCTTTTCAAGGAATCTGATTGGAATCAGCAAAGAACTAAAAAAAAAACCCAATCACCGTGGGACTAATGACACCCAGCGACGGACCACACTAAATCACAACCTAATTCGAGCAGGTAGACGTTCACTGTAAGCTTCTAAACTATCTGGTCACCTGACACACACACACACGCACACACACACACACACACACACACACACACACACTCCCCGTCACAAAAGCGGGGATTGTGGCCCTCTGATGCAGACCCAGGTAAAATGACATTTAACTGATGTTCAGACTGGCAGCAGGCTCCTGTACCATGGAGATAAGGCCATTGCTGCTGGCATTTCAATTACACTTTACTGCCCCGCACATCTGTTGCCAGCCTACTTTCAGCTGCTCCTCAGGCAAACACATACTCATTCTCTGCCTTACATCAGGCTTCGTTCTTTTTTTTCCCCCAGAAATTCAGATTGTCTTATTTAGTGCTCATGTCTCATGTCTATAATGTATTTTTCCAAGCGTGTTTAACTCCAGGAGGGGCAATGGGAGGTACTCTACACCATATTATGTCTGGGGATCCATTGTCTCTTCGAGGCTGATGCGATTAATATTAGCCGCTCATCGTGCATTTTCAGTCTGAGGCAAGTTTGTAAAAAAAAAAATTTTAATAAATAATTAAAGCTGAGACTAAATGGGCTATATTCGTCACAGAATGATGGGGTGGCTTCAGTTTGTTAGAGTTGCACTAATTAAAAAGCGCACCTTTGTACTGATACGCCTTAACTGAACAGCAGCTATTGGGAGAGGCGCGCGGGCCTGGACGGCGCGGCTCTCCGGGTGCAGCGCTGATTGCGGCGCGGCCGTCAGCAAACGCCGTTTAAATTTCCCGAACAGACAAACCGTCACTCAGCCGTCGCCGGGGCCGAGCCGATCTGCCAGTCATTTGCCGGCTATTTTTATCTCATAAGTAGTTACAGGCTGCGGCGAGTTTCGTACCCGGCTTGTGGAAAAGCCATGTTGGTCAAAGGTGGACGCAGGGGACCACTGGGCAGGACACAGGGGCTCAGGACATGTGGACAGGACGCAGGGGAGCACCGGGCAGGACACAGGGGCTCAGGACGCAGGGGAGCACCGGGCAAGACATAGGGGCTCAGGACGCGCAGACAGGACACAGTTGCGTCAGGACGCAGGGGCGCAGGACACGCGGACAGGACGCAGGGGCTTAGGATGCGGGCTCAGGACACGCGTACAGGACGTAGGGGCTCAGGATGAAGGGGCTCAGGACGCGCGGACAGGACGCAGGGGCTCAGGACGCGCGGACAGGACACAGGGGCTCAGGACACGCGTACAGGACGTAGGGGCTCAGGACACAGGGGCTCAGGACGCAGGGGCTCTGGACGCGCGGACAGGACGTAGGGACTCAGGACACAGGGGCTCAGGACGCAGGGGCTCTGGACGCGCGGACAGGACGCAGTGATGTCTCTTTTTGTTCTTTGAATGCTCTTACGGTACACTTCTGACCCTTGAATGTGCTGTGGAGCTCGTGCTCCAATATTGCTTACCCAGTAGTATCTGGGTAGGCACTGGATGCTCAACCTAGCACTTATGCCAAGTCGGCTCCTTCACAGCATGAATGCCTCATTTATACATCGTGTCGGATAAATATATAAATAATAATAAATGGGTATTCTGGCAGCAGTGAAAGACTGCAGCATAATACTACATATACTAGCTGGTTTAACCAAAAGCACCATGTACACTAGAGTACATATGCATTTGTGTAAATTTGTGTGCTGCATAAATAGTACAGAGAGTCCTGAGTACATTTCTTCACACACAAAAATGGTCCTACTGGTGAGTTTATTTTACCAATTAGAAGTGACCGGTAGAAGCTGCAGGAGCCCCACTACCCAGGGTGCACAGGGGCAGGGGCTTGGCGGGAGCCCCACTACCCAGAGTGCACAGGGGCAGAGGCCTAGCACGAGCCCCACTACCCAGGGTGCACAGAGGCAGGGGCTTGGCGGGAGCCCCGCTACCCAAAGTGCACAAGGACAGAGGCCTGGCAGGAGCCCCACTACCCAGGGTGCACAGGGGCAGGGGCTTGGCGGGAGCCCCGCTACCCAGAGTGCACAGGGGCAGGGGCCTAGCACGAGCCCCACTACCCAGGGTGCACAGGGGCAGGGGCTTGGCGGGAGCCCCGCTACCCAGAGTGCACAGGGGCAGGGGCCTGGCAGGAGCTCTGCAGTCTCTGATGTCTGCAGTAGCACAGGGAGTCTCTCCTTCATCAGAGATGGCTGCTTTACTGTCAGCAGCAGCTTTTTCGTTCCTCTTTGCACTGACTTTGATCACTCGATGACTCGCGCCGCACAGCAGGCAGGCCAGCGGCAGCGGATGGTGTGGCCTAAGGCAGTGGCCAAAAGGAGCGGTCCGGTGAAGCTAACTGGTCAGCACTACTCCCAGCCTGCAGGCAGCACACTTCCATCCCAAAACCCATTTCACACTGGCTAAGTTGCAGCACCGACTCCTCCAGACGCCCTGGGGCGCTGGCCCAAGCCATGTATAGCACCCCCTAATGTCCTCCCCAGCAAGCACTGTAATGATACAATGCTTGGCATGTAGCATAAAGGAACCAATGGTATATGAAGCCAAATAGCTATACAGGCAGCGAAATTTAACTTGTAGCACTGGGAGGGTCAGTCACGCAGGACTGGTGCACCTGGTCATTCAGTGTGAGCGTCTCCACGTGCACCTGGTCATTCAGTGTGAGCGGCTCCACGTGCACCTGGTCATTCAGTGTGAGCGGCTCCTGGTGCACCTGGTCATTCAGTGTGAGCGGCTCCTGGTGCACCTGGTCATTCAGTGTGAGCGTCTTCACGTGCACCTGGTCATTCAGTCTGAGCGGCTCCTGGTGCACCTGGTCATTCAGTCTGAGCGGCTCCACGTGCACCTGGTCATTCAGTCTGAGCGGCTCCACGTGCACCTGGTCATTCAGTGTGAGCGGCTCCACCTGCACCTGGTCATTCAGTGTGAGCGGCTCCACGTGCACCTGGTCATTCAGTGTGAGCGGCTCCACGTGCACCTGGTCATTCAGTGTGAGCGGCTCCACCTGCACCTGGTCATTCAGTGTGAGCGGCTCCACCTGCACCTGGTCATTCAGTGTGAGCGGCTCCCTCGTTCTTCTATCTGCCACTGGAGAAATAGCAACAGAAACTCTGAAGCTTTTTTTTCTTTGAAAATACTGAAAGAAAAAGCCTCTGCGATTTTATTAGCTGAACTCCTTATATCCACTGTTAATCACAAGGCTCAAAGCAGCCTTTAAATGTCATGATTTAATTTACCTCATTTTGGGGGGGAAATGGTTCATTCAAACATCTATCCTTGCAGTGGGAAAGCGGAACGAGATGGGTTTTAAAGATACCAGATGTCAGAAAAAAACTGCCATATTTTAAAATCGGCCTCAAATCTTTGGTTGGATGATACATTTATGGCCCTTTGTGTGTAATGTCATTTCTGCTAGGAGGGAAGCTTTAGTGTTTGCAGTGGGGATATTCATGGCCTTATTGTGTGGCTATGCACACTTTTTACATCTTTAATTAGGAGTGTCCTCTTTTAATGACTGTCAGTCAGGCAAGAACTTCTGGTACTGAAAAAAGACCCCCCATCCATCCATCCATCCATCCATCCATCTTCCGACCGCTTACTCTTGACAGCGGTTGGGGGGGTGGGGGGGTGGACTGGAGCCTATCACAGGCAGCATAAGGCTCAAGGCAGGAGTACACCCTGGACAGGATGAAAATATCGTTGAACACATTTAATTAGCCTACTGAACATGTTTGTATGCACGGGTTCAGACAGACATGTCAAAGCTAAATAAGTATGAACACAGAAGGCATAAGCAGATGCCGCTGTTAAACTAAGGCTTATAATTCAGAATGTGCATGTGTGCATTTGACTCTCTGCCCAGGTCCTCCACACGCGTCCTCTGCCCAGGTCCTCCACACGCGTCCTCTGCCCAGGTCCTCCACACATGTTCCCTCGCCCAGGTCCTCCACACACGTGTGATGCCCAGGTCCTCCACACATGTTTCCTGGCCCAGGTCCTCCACATGCGTCATCTTCCCAGGTCCTCCACACATGTTTCCTGGCCCAGGTCCTCCACATGCGTCCTCTGCCCAGGTCCTCCACACGCGTCCTCTGCCCAGGTCCTCCACACATGTTCCCTCGCCCAGGTCCTCCACACACGTGTGATGCCCAGGTCCTCCACACATGTTTCCTGGCCCAGGTCCTCCACATGCGTCATCTTCCCAGGTCCTCCACACATGTTTCCTGGCCCAGGTCCTCCACATGCGTCATCTGCCCAGGTCCTCCACACATGTTCCTCGCCCAGGTCCTCCACACACGTGTGCTGCCCAGGTCCTCCACACACGTGTGCTGCCCAGGTCCTCCACACCGGTTCCTGGTCCAGGTCCTCCACTTGCATCCTCTGCCCAGGTCCTCCTCACACGTGTCTTCTGCCTAGGTCCTCCACACATGTTCCTGGCCCAGGTCCTCCATACACATCCTCTGCCCAGGTCCTCCATGCATCTTGCCCGCAAAGGTCCTTCACACAGGTATTCCGTACAGGTTATGTTTTTGTCTATTTAACTGCAAAAGCACTTAAAACACTTATATCTGACCAGGCCCGAATAATCCCCCCCCCCCCCACCACCCAAGTATTACCAGGATTATCCTCTACCCCCACCAAGTGAGGCACGCCCCTGGGGCCCCCGCCCCATGACACATGCGCCTGCTTCCTCCATCCCGTGGTCAAGCAGTGTCGGCAGGGCATCCTGACAGCCAATGCTTGTAAGGCTCACCTTGGCATGGGAAGAGCCAGTGCTCTAAATAAAGTCCAATATGCTGTTTCCACAGACCACCGGCCTTTTATTTTTTAAACCAGTGACCACTCTCCCCCTTTCTATGATTTAAGGGCTGAGGCTCCAACAGGTTTGATGTTACACCACCTGGATGCCACACGTTTTTGTCCAATGAGATAATGAATCAAATGAACCAAACCAAACTAAAAAAAAAAAACAACTTCCTCTTACAGCAGCACTTGTTTTGAAAATTTCAGAGTTAATTTGCTCAGTGCCACAGACCTGTCCATCTTTAGCAGAAATCTTGTGTGTGTGTGTGTGCGCATGTGTGTCTATGTGTGTGCACGTGCCCGGGTTTGTGTGTGTGTGTGCATGTGCGTCTGTGTGTGCATGTGCACGTGTTTGTGTGTGTTCGTGTCTGTGTGTGTGCATGTGCACGCATGTCTCTGTGTGTGTGCGCATGTGCATGCATGGGTCCATGTGCACGTGTGTGTTTGTGTGTGCGCCTGTGCATGCGTGTGTTTGAGTATGTGTGTGTGTGTGCTTGCCGTCCTCCATTCAGACACTCCACAGCGGTGAAATTGTCAGGAGTGACGGATGAGTATCAGCCTTCTGCTGTCTTCTGGCCTGCTCCTGGGAGATTTACAGGGCCCCCGACTACCAAGCATGAAAACCAATTCTCTCTTTATCTCCTCCCCACCTCCCCCAACCACCTCACCCTCTATCCTTCCACCCCCCCTTACATTCCTTTGTTTATGTCCCTCCATTTTCATTTAAGAGACAGGTTTAGTTCCAAAATGCTCTCTCACAAAACACATATACACACACGCACACACACACACACACACACACGCACACGCATGGCTACCAAGCGTCTCTGAGGGCCTGATCTGCAGTCACTGACCACGGCCCTCATGCTCACATCCTACTTCTCCACAGACCAAATCTCTGCGAGTATCCATCTGCATGTTGTAATTATAGCATCAAAAAGGTGCCGGGCTAATTGTGCTCTCAAAATAGTAATTGCTTTATTATAGTGACTATTTTGGTGCGCGTAATGATCGTTAGAAGGCATTATGTTAATGCAATTAAACGGTTGCATTATTTTTCTTCCTATTTTAATTGAGCATGTTTTGCAGTTCTTAAGATGGGCAATGTCACATCTGAAGAGTTTTAGGCAAAAAGGACTGAGAACATATCGACATCCGGAAGCCTCGGTGCCGGAGGCCTGCTCAGGGGGCAGCAGCAGGTGCCGACACCCCGAAAGCTCAGCTAATCCAGCATGAAATGTGCAACTATCCAAATACCACACAGGCAGGCCGCTTGTCTCCGGATGCCAATTTACAGGCTTTTTAAACATTTGTACCTATTTTACAAATTCTGCGTGTTTGCTGTGCATTTGCATCTTAATCTCCAAACTTCAGGATTTCATAGATCTCAGTCAATATGAAGCCTAAAAATTTAAGCATATGATTTATATTTACATTTAAAGTCAACTTTTACTTCATATTATATAGAAACTTGTATACACTTATATTAGATAATCAAAACACTGATTATTAATGTATTAATATAGACCAATATTCTGCCATTTTTCTCCATTTAACATGAACCATTAGTATCTATCTACTAACGTTGCGTCACACATTTTTGCTTTAGTGTCTTGGGGCAGCTGTGTCATGAATGGCAATACATAAAAATAAGTTGAATTAAACCAAATTAATTTTAAAATACCTTTAAAATGTGATATACTTTTGATATACTTTTTCCTCTTTAACGGTCATTAATTTCAGACAAATTTGAGTTAATGTTGACATTTCTGTTAACTTTTACTGCAAACAACCCTCCCCCAAGGCAAGAGGTGGAGACTGTCAGCCATCGCACTCTTACCAGCAGTCTGAGCAGCACTGGGCTCGGACTGAAACTGGGCGAGTTCAGTGTCTGATTTGCCCCATTCCAGAGCCCAGGTGCGACTACAGCCCCTGCAGCTCTCTGCCCCTCCATCCCCTCACCTCATTCCCACTTCCCACTCGCACCAATTGTTTTTCAATTTTAACTTCAAGTCCCGTCGACCTCCGGGAAAGCAGCCAATGGCGTGGCAGGGTGGCAGATGGGCGTCGGAGAAGGCCAATCTGGTGCGGATCTCCCAGCTCATTGTTCGGCCCACGTGCCGTGTCAAGTGCTTTTTGATATAGCCATTGGCAACGTTTCAGCACGGGAGTAACAGTAAGCATTAAAGTAAATATGTTATTTTGCTTTTGCCCAGATCTGCATTAATTACAATACAGCCCTTGGTCAAGGCTGACACACTGCCAAAACCCACAGGGCAAAATATGAGTCATTTTGAGATTAATAATGCATCACTGTCTGGAGGGTAAGTGCCAACATCTGAGACCAAACCTAGGATCCCGACTATAAATAACACGGCAACCTACAGCCAGCAGGTGCTCTCTCTCTCTCAGCATTATGGGATACAAGTGAATATGAGAAACCAAACAAACAAGCTGGGGGTTTCCTGTGATGCCCAATGGCAGCTCAGCCTTTTGCGTTTTAATGAGAAGAAGGACAGCCATGTTCTTTCTTCCTGCAGGTGGCCACATAATAACATCTGTTCTAAGCATCTGGTAAAATCCAAAGAGCGCCGGGTGGCACTCAGGACACCAGGCACTGACAGGGGAGGGACTCACTCGGAAAAGGAGGAGTCGCTCCAGATTGGAAAGTGGAAATCTGGGGGTTTGCCACTCCAGCAGAAAGGGGGATCCTCCAACATCACAGCCCTGACAGCGGTGCTGCGTTAGCAGGAAGTGATGTCAGAGGTCAACATTTTAATTCAGAGCACTCCCAAGGGAAGCGCGACCTGGGGGCCTTGCCGGATCAGCAGCGGCTGTTCAGAAATCTCAATATGAGTAGCTTAACGCCTCTGAAGAATATCAATCTCAGTAAGACGCAGCCCTGCCATCCGGGAGGTAACAGCCTCATTAATTAATCAGCACCGGCAGAAGCCTGCTCATGTGCCTCCGCCCTTTAACCCCACCTTATTTTTTATACGTCCTCTGCGCAGACAAAGGGCCAGCGCCGGCTGTGGTGCACCGGCAGAGACAGAGGCAGAGCACTCCTAGCGGCAGCGGCCGCGGTGCGGCAGAGACAGAGCGCTCCCGGAGGCAGCGGCCGCGGTGCGGCAGAGACAGAGGCAGAGCACTCCTAGCGGCAGCGGCTGCGATGCGGTAGACACTGAGGCAGAGCGCTCCCGGGGGCAGCGGCCGCAGTGTGGCAGAGACAGAGGCAGAGCGCTCCCAGGGGCAGCGGCCGCAGTGCGGCAGAGACAGAGGCAGAGCACTCCTAGCGGCAGCGGCTGCGATGCGGTAGACACTGAGGCAGAGCGCTCCCGGGGGCAGCGGCCGCAGTGTGGCAGAGACAGAGGCAGAGCGCTCCCAGGGGCAGCGGCCGCAGTGTGGCAGAGACAGAGACAGAGCGCTCTCGGGGGCAGCGGCTGCAGTGAGGCAAAGACAGAGGCAGAGCACTCCCGGCAGCAGCAGGCGTGGTGCAGCAGAGGCAGAGCACTCCTGGCGGCAGCGGCCGTGGTGCGGCAGAGACAGAGCGCTTCCGGGGGCAGCGGCCGCGGTGTGGCAGAGACAGAGGCAGAGCACTCCCGGGGGCAGCGGCCGCAGTGGGGCAGAGACTGAGGCAGCACGCTCCCGACGGCAGCGGCCGCGGTGAGGCAGAGACAGAGGCAGAGCACTCCCGGGGGCAGCGGCCGCAGTGAGGCAGAGACTGAGGCAGCACGCTCCCGACGGCAGCGGCCGCGGTGCGACAAAGACAGAGGCAGAGCACTCCTGGGGGCAGCAGCCACAGTGAGGCAGAGACAGAGACAGAGCGCTCCTGGGGGCAGCGGCCGCAGTGAGACAGAGGCAGAGCGCTCCTGGGGGCAGCGGCCGCAGTGAGGCAGAGACAGAGGCAGAGCGCTCCCGGCGGCAGCGGGTGTGGTGCGGCAAAGACAGCGCGCTCCCGGCGGCAGCGGCCAGTGGTGTGGCAGAGACAGAGGCAGAGCACTCCCGGCAGCAGCGGCCGCGGTGCGGCACAGATAGAGCGCTCCCGGCAGCCGCCGCCGCCGTCTCGGTGCCGCGGTTTGATTGAGGGGCTATAACAAAACGATCTCCCACACCGAGGGCTCATCTATATGCACGGGGCTGGCTGAGCCGCGCGCCTCCGAGGGAGACTGTTAAGACATGGCATGTAGTTTATTACGCAGCCGCACCGCTCCCAGGGACTCTCCGTCTGCATGTGCTGGAAGTAACCTGGAACGATGGGGGGGGAAATGGCGCATTTGCCACACGGGGTGGGGTGGTGGGGGGGGGGGGGGCTGAGAGCCAGGACGGGAGAGAAGGACGGGGCCGGTTCACAGATCATCACCTGAAAAAGTGCTCCGGCAATAACTGGACCAGAAAAAAGAAGAATCACACTGGGGGTGATTGAGTATTTAATGGCCTTTTGTGGTGCTTTTATGCTATTCTTCTCCTGATACGGATCATGATTCATAAAACACCTAGCTGTTTATGGAAAGCGAGGCTGCATTAATGCACAGAGTAACCTTTGGAAAATCATCCGTAACAAAAAGCGATGGTATTCTGCACTTGATAGATTAGACACTGATAAGCATGGAGAATACCACACCCTCCATTGATTCTGAGAAAAACAAATCAATAAACACAAACACACACAAAACAGATTCAAGGAACGCACATAAAAAAGAACAGGCCGGCCACATCTGCTCGGGGCACGTCTGCCCATGGATAAACACAAAAAACAACTGTTTGATCCATCTCTCATCTGGAGAAAGGAACGGAAATCGAGGGCGATCCATTCGGCTCACAAAGCCACTATCCGTCTTGGTTACGTTTCCGTTTATTATATTCAAATAACCCCCCTGTTGGATGTTAAATTTACATAAGTGCCACACTGGTGATTTGTTTTTATTATCATAATGCATTCACTGCTTTTTCCTCTATTCTCACCTAGCAAATAACAGTTAGAGTTCGGAGTTGAAGTTTGGAGCCGCCTATAGGTGTGTCTGAAAGTAAAAAGTAAAGTAAACTGTGTTAACAAATGCATGTGCATAGAGGCATATACAGGGACAGACAAAGACACGCAAACATATGTACATGGACACACATACTGTATGCGAACATATGTACATGGACAGAAACACAAACATACGTACACGGACACATGCAATCATACTGTATGTACACGGATAAACACTAACATACGTACACAGACAGACACACACACATACGTACATGGACACACATATGCAAAAATATGTACACGGACACACATAAACATATGGACACACACACACATGCAAACATACGTACACAGACAGACACACACAAACATACGTAAATGTACACGGACACACACACACATACAAAGATACGTACACGGACACACGCACAATAACATACGTACACGGACAGACATACACAAACATACATACACGGACAGACACATGCAAACAGAAGCAGGCATACACCCACTCATGGGTGCATCGGAATTCCCATTAAGACAGCTCCTATTCATTATTATTGTTATTATTATTATTATTTTTTTTATTAGCAGTAGTAGCAGTAGTAGTAGTAGTAGTAGTAGTAGTATTGATATCATTAGTATTGAGCGTAAAGGGGCAAGGTTCACATGCTAGGACAGAGGAGGCTCGGAGCAGAATGAAATGGTGAACAGCAGAGCCACACCCCCAGGGCCCAGGCTCACTCCCACCATCTCCTTGGCCCATAGGAGCATCCCTGTGAAACGTGACCGTCCGCACCGCTCTCTCTCCCTCTCTCTCTCTAATGCATCGCCATCCTTGGCACGGTCTGGCCCCATCCAATGAAATATTTAAATGGACGAGCCCAAGCGGTTGTGATTGATGGAGGATGTCCTCACAAGCCTGAGCTCTCGCAGATGCGCACTGTGAGAAGACAGGCGTCAGACAAATGAATGCAGAGGAGCCCCGGCGACGCTCGCCGGCACGAGCAGCACCAGACGCGGCACCCCAGCCTGGCGGACACCATGCGAGCGGCGCCGCGCCCGGCACCCCCGCGGCCGCACGCTCCGGCTTCCACGGCGTCGGCAGCTCGAAAGTACATTACTTACAAAAGGATTTAATAAATGAGAAACACTGTTATACAACAGTGACTGGGCTTGCAGGCGTACATGTGCCCGGTAAGGTCTCCCCGGCTCAGTCTGCCCCACGTTCCCATTCAGCCAGAAAGGACTGCGCAGGATATCAGAATCAATAACGACCTGAGACTGAGTTCATTCTCGACAGCTGCGAGAATGAAGATGCACAGCTTTCTGAAACAGAGGAGACTCTCTGTCGGAGCAGCTTGCTGTGTGACCCCTGGTGACTCTCTGACCCAGCACATACACACCCTCCCGCATGGCGGAGGAGACGCACGCGGCGGCAAACAGGGTTAAGCAGCCGTAGGCCAGACCAGGATCCACAGAGGCCGCATGAACCCCCCCCCCCCCCCCCCACCACCTGAATGACAGGGCGCAGGGGCACATGTCAGCCAGGCGTCTGACTGACGCAGGTCCGGAGGGTCTCCACAAGTCAGAGGAGAAGCAGGGATCAGGGAAGTGACACGGGAATGGGGCCGAGGGCGCTAAGGAGAGGTACACACACACACACACACACACAGGTACACACACACACACAGAGGTACACATACACAGACACACACACACACACACACACACACAGGTACACAAATACCCCCCCGCATAAAGGTACAAAGGTACACACACACACACACAGGTGCACACACACACAGAGGTACACAAATACATACATAGAGGTACACGCACACATACACAGGTACACACAACACACAGCGGTACACATACATATACAAAGAGGTACACACAAAACACAGAGGTATACACACACACACACAAAGGTACATACCACATATTCAGAATACATACACACAGGTAAACACATATACACACAAAGGTACACATACTTAGAGGTACACACACACACACACATACACAGAAGTACACACCCATAAAGGTATACAATACATGTTCAGAGGCACACACACGCACACACACACAGACACAGAGGTACACACAACACACAGAAGTACACACACACCAAGGTACACACCTGAACAAACACAGGTACACACACACCAAAGTACACAATGAAACAAATACAGCTACACACAAATGGTCACTGCAAGTATATTCACTCTCACATTCACTTTCTATGATTCAGCGTATGATTACAAATTTCACCCCAACATAACTCAGAAACATGACATCTGAGATCAAATCAAATGTAATAAGAAACAACAAATAAAATTTTGAGGGAAAAAAAAGACTAACCAAAAAATCTGTTAGCGAGTGACCTTAGAAGGTCCTTCCTGGAGTTTCCCTAGAAAATACCCTGTGAAGTTATTAAAACACACTGACACACGCACCTATAAATAGGCACGCATCCAAAATTCACAAACACTGCTCTGATTCCCTATGACGCCAGTGACTGCAAACGGCAATGCCTGCAGCTACAGACACTCTCACACATAAAAGGAAAGTTTCTTTACAAAATTGACTAAACAAAAACAATATACTCTGAGCGAGCTAAAAACACAAGTCAAAATCAATGAAAGCAATAAAGAAAACATCCAGCAGGTCCCCAAAAAAATCAGGCAAACAGCAAAGCACTGGAGGCTATGCTGGCTCTGTGAGGCTCCGTGCCGCGTTAAACCCCCCATTTCTGTCTGCTAGCAGTCACTGGAGCCATTACGCTGTCACAGGGATGGTCACAAGCTAACAGCAATCCATTCACCCAAATGACAATGACACAAAACACTATTCTGGACATTTTCAACTGCAGTTTGATTGCATATATTAATATTTATTAAAGCATAGGTTTACACGTTTGCAACAGAGTCTTCTAACAATCACAGCCCCATTTAACTCCAGAAACACAATCAGAATAAATTGCATTTTAATTGCTTGAACAGCAAAGCTCCTTTTAAGGCACAGAAATGGACTCTGAGCAACATTTTTGTACCATTATTATTAGTTATTATTATTATTATTATTAGCAGTAGTAGCAGTAGTAGTAGTAGTAGTAGTAGTAGTAGTACTGATATCATTAGTATTGAGCGTAAAGGGGCAAGGTTCACATGCTAGGACAGAGGAGACCGAGAGCATAATGAATCAGAACAGATTGCATTTTAACTGCTTGAATAGCTAAGCTCCTTTTAACGTGCAGAAATGGACTCTGAGCAACATTTTTGTACCATTATTATTAATTATTATTATTATTATTATTATTAATAATGACAATCAGAATAGATTGCCTTTTAATTGCTTGAATAGCTAAGCTCATTTTAAGGTACATAAATAGACTCTCAGGAACATTTTTGTTCCATTGGGGTACATTAACATTCATCCATTCCTGTACCTTATAAGGTACAATTACCTATGTACCCTTGGTGATACAGCACCAGTGGCAAGCAAAGGTACAAACTGGTGCCCTAGGAGGCACAGGACATAAGGCAGGGGACAGAGAGGACACTGGGGACAGGGTCCCGACCTATCCCAGAGCACACACACACACACACACACACACACACGTGTGTACTCTTACCTTTGTGGGGACTCTCCTTTCATTTCTATGGGGAAAAATTCTAATCCTAACATGACACCCTTAACCCTTACCCAGCTCTAACCATAACCATTAGTAATCAAACAAAGACCGTTGGCAGTTTTAGTTATTTATTTTTTATTGCATTCACAGGTTTTTGTGACGACCTGAAAAATGTCCCCACAAATTAACAGGTTTGTAACAGGTTTTGTCACATTGTGGGGACATTTGGTCCTCACAGTGTGGTAAACGCAAACCCCCACGCACACATACATCACACTATTAAGAGAACACCCACAATCGATCAAAGGGTTGGTCCCCATCACAGGCGGCCGTGCATCGTGCTGCGACAGATAGCCTGAACTTGTACGGTAAAAACCCTTACTATACAGACAATGATTAATGTGCTGCAACCTCTTCACATGCAACAGTTAGGGGCAGAAGATCCCTGTCAATGTGAAAATCTGCATATAAGAAACCCCTAATTTCAACCCATAACAGTCTGCTCGCCTGAATAACATAAACATTCAATTCATTACGCCCATTTCTAAACAAACAATACTGTACAGTACACTTGTCCGATGAATTGACTTCATAGAACTCTTCAAGAACTGTTTACATAATATACAAAATCATCTAAATTATTCACTTGTATGTACAAAGTTATTAATGTTACTACTGTACTGTTTCGGCTGATGCGCCATGCAAAAATATTCCTGTTTAATTATTTGCGGCCAACACGCCAATGACCGAGACTACCAATGACCGAGACTGCCGATGTAAAGGGGCGACTAATGGATTATTTAAAATGCGTATTTTCTATCCGCCTGCCTCTGTGTGGATGGCAGCCTCTCTCCTCGATGGCTGAGCACTGAGTGCCTGAACTAAAACACATAATGGCCAGATCATAAAGTGTCACAGATCACAGGACAGCCCACCCCACCTCGCCTCACCTCGCCCCACTCTGCCCCACCTCACCCCGCCCCGCCTCATGGGGGCAGCATCAGTATTATTAGTAATACTATTAGGACAGCCTCCTCACAGATGCCTATGCGTACTTATGAGCTTAGTAAGCCAATGGAGTTCTGTCCATTACAATGGACAGTGTATGCCCCCGTGACTACTCAGGGTGCAGGTGAGCACCTATAAATGTACTTTTTACCATGGCCAAGCAAAGAGGCTTTATTCATAGCAGAGCGTGACTCTGGAGGGGCGACAAGCACTTGGGAAGCAAAATAGAGAGAGGGAGCGGAAGTTTAGTGATGCAGCAGGCAAACACCCCAGCAGCACAAGAAGCTGCTTCCCACCCACCGCTGCCAGGGAATTCCCCAGCCTTATGAGAGCTTATTTATTAAAACCAAAAAGGTGGCATCACCATGACTGTCATTCAGAATTACTAATACAAAACCAACTGTCATTGCCCATTACTCATTTGTTTACATGTCTGTGTGTCGTGGGCTCAGTAGTAATTACACATCAAAGCATATCATATGAATTACTACACAAATTACAAACACTTCTGTTGCTCTACCAATAAATTAGTAAAGATACATTATATATATATATATATACACACACAAACATATATACAGTACTGTATATTCATTAAAGTATATACAGTACTGTGCTCATTAAAGTGTATACAGTACTGGGCTCATTAAAGTATATACAGTACTGGGCTCATTAAAGTGTATACAGTACTGTGCTCATTAAAGTATATACAGTACTGGGCTCATTAAAGTGTATACAGTACTGTATACTCATTAAGAAGTTGATCAAGGCAATGAAAATGATACAGGATGCGCTCGGTTGTCTGAGTCAGTTATACCCTCTTCCTATCCTGCCCACTGACTGGCTCAGCCTCACGCAAGTTCATGTCTCTCATACATGCTCCTACATCGCTACGTATCGGAAGCATCTTTGTTTGCGATTTCTGAGAACTTTCATCTAAGCCCCTCGATGGCTCCCAAACATGCTGCTTCTTCTAAGCCTTCTGCTTCTTCTTATTTTCATAGGTTAGTAGTTCTGTGTAAGAACTGTGTGTGTGTATGTAATTAAATGTACAATAATAATAATATGATGATATTTGTAACGTCTAATATGTCTTATTTTCTCTTATCTTGTCTGATATATTGGGCAAAACGAGTGTAATGCTGACTAAAGGGTGTCCTTGTCATGTCTAGAAGGCTCTAATGATGTTAAAAACCGTATTTAGAAGGTCGTAAACAGGTTTTCTATGGTTTAACTACGAAAATATTCGATTTATAAATAAAGAATCCTACTTTGCGGAAATTCACTTTTCACTGTAGAGTCTGGAACGGATTAAACGTGACAAATGAGGGATGACTGTATACATATATAGCTGTGTGTGTGTTTGTAAATGATCAGCTAATTAGCTCATTGGCACTTCACGGACTGCACCATCTACAGTATCTCAATAAAACTTAAACTATAAATAAAAATGTTCAGTATCCATTAATAAGCTGCTATGATATCAGGATGGATACTTTTCAGAAAAGCATAAACTTAGTTTTTTGCAAAATTCAGTATGTTTTAGCCATTGTGAATCCAAATACAGCAGTCGGTATAGGGGACATTTAAGTGAACTTGATTTTCAACTGGAATATTTTTCACAAGAGCAGCCGAAGAGGTCACTTTACATAACAAGCCTCTCGCGGTGCCGGGAAAGGCGGCGCGGACGCATTTTAGGGAGTATAGCACTTCCACTCGACCTCTACAGCTCACAGCAATGGGATTCTCTACTCTTTGCTGACTGACGCCACCTCTGCACGCCGGGAACAAAGGGGGCCAAGACGGCCACTGTGAATTGACTTTAGCTTGATTAAATGGTCACTGAGTCGGAAAACAGCCTTGATGTGATCTGTGACCTCACGCTGGAATCTTCTTACGAAAAGATTAAGTGAAAATACCTTCAAAGGCATCTCAGGGATGACATGAAGACAGAAAAAGGTAGACGCGTAGAAAAAAGGGCTTTTGAGGAGCCACGGCATCATGCCAGCTGGCGGCCAGCTACAGGCACAGCGGCCTTTAAGGAAGACACTTCAGCGACGCGACGAATTAGCAGACGAGGCCATTAGCCATGCTTTCCCGGGCCGTGATTTTCCTACAGATCTGACTGTGATTTTCGATATGGCATTAAATATTAAGATTTCCAATTCAAGTCCTCCCACATTTTATGACGGGATTTTACGCACCTGACGTCCCGAGGGACTTTGCAGCCGTGTGCCCCGTTTATTTATTAAATTGCTATTTGTAAGCACATTATAATAAAAGATGGACCCAAAGGGAGCCAGCCCATGGAGAGAGTGCTGCCAGTGAACCGACGTCCACAGGAGTCACTGGGAGTTTGAGAACTTCTGGAATTGACCTTTGACATCAGACATTAGAGTTAACTGCCGTATAATGTACCATGTCATATCCTTCCATCATCCTCCACACAGGCCAGATTCACACATTTGATTGCAAGGCTGGAGCTGATTCCAGACAAGAACCGTGACCTGACCACAGCAAGCACCCGCATTCAGCTCTGGCCTGATCCATTTCAAGGGAAATCTTCAGCTTATTGTTTAACCATAATATTACATAAAATAAGTACACACACTGCAATATTGTACAAAATCATGTGGCAAAAAGGATGGAGGAACTCACATAGCTGCTATTAAAATGAGAAATGGATGCCTTCGTTCTTTAAAACGATGTTGCGGAATGTTACATTTGATTGCTTTTTACATACTAATAGAAAACTGGCTTCTTTAAGGAAATCAGGAAATTGATCGCAATGGGAAAAAAATGTTTGATTGCAATCTTTAATGATCGATTCTTCACTATTTGCAATTTAACCCTTTTCTGCAGCAGGCTTTTGGCAAATACAGATTAGATAGATTTTTTTTTCTGAGGATAGTAACATCCCCCCGTATTCTAGCCACTTATCTATGTGGGGGCTGTGGGGACTGGGAGACTCCCCCTCCCCGATTTACCCCGGGCCGGACGCCGCTCCATCTCAGCGAACA
>JAODKM010000029.1:213877-239298 GCA_026780845.1 Petrocephalus sullivani
CACCAGAGGGACTTCAGACTTCTGCCACGCTGTCATACTAACTGCTGGCGATCTTGCTAAAATCTTCGAGTCTTTCTCCTCTCATACGATTAAAGCAGAACAGGATCAAGCCATTTTGCACCTCATAACATTTAAAAAGGTCCAGTGGCAACGTCCCAAATTGGAAAGCGAAGATGTGCAGAAGGATAGGGATGTCACTAATGATAAGCTTTCCTCTTGTTTATAGTTATATTTTCACACAAGCCAACAAGATGAATGCAATTTTGGAAAAATTGTCCAATATGAGATATTGAAATGATTAATCGTTATTGTTGGCACACGACACTGAAATGGGCCCTCTGCCTTTACCCCATTTGTGACTTTAGCAGTCGGCAGCTATTTCAGCACCCAGAGAGCAGTGCTTGGGGGTGGTACCTCGCTCAGGGTACCTCAGTGGTACCTTGCAGGTCAGGGATTCAAACCAGCAACTTCCCTAACCATTAGCCCACCACTGCCCCATATTGTCCAAGTTCCAAGGCTGTCATGTGTGTAGATCAGTTCTGGTATATCACGTTATAGAATTACACACAGAAAAAGTATTTTTATTGATGCAATGGATGTATAAGATTTTAGAAAATGCATCATGGATATATTGCATTTTGGAAAAAAATAATCTGCTTGTGTAATAACATTTTAAAAATGAAAATCTGGACTTTAATTTTTAATGTGATTACAACCCCATAATGCTATATTAAAGTTTGGAACATGCAGCTACTTTTTTGGTAAAGAGAAATATTTTTTTCTTAAGTTAATTACAATGGATGTTTAGCGTTTTGGAACTAAACTCTTCATAAATACATACAAACATATATATACACACACACACACACAGTAGTAGGTTAATAAACAAATCAGAAATGCACCATGTTTCTCAAACCCTCACCTTCACAGCTTCAGCATGACAGCAAACAGCTCTCCACCATCCATGATACCTTCGGCATTAACTCTGCTGGAAGCGGATCCAGTGAGTCAGAAGAAAACAAACATGTTTTCTCCAGTGACCCTCAGAATTTAAAGACAACCAGCTTTCAAAGAATGATAAACAATACTAATGCTTCCATTTCTCGTACAGAAATGCATGGGGAACCAGCAGGAATGGGTGCGATTTCTGCTGAGGTACACGAGCCAAATGCCACACAGACTGATGATGGCATATGAGTTTAAGCGCAAATGTGGCACATTAACAGATTCAGATCATTGGATTTAGCCCGTATATCAAATGCAATATTATGCAGCAAACTGTGTTACCTATTCAGAGCATATTTTCCTGCCACCAGTGGAGGGCAAACATTCATAAACTCGCAGCTGTAATGGGCAGGAGACGCGTGCTTGGGCTCTATGCTCTCATTTTGTAATTAGTCAGTGTTAATCAGGAAGTGAGCGCACAGAGGCGACTCCCCGACACGCGCTCGGCAGCCGCTCACACCGTAAACAAGACACAGCCTTCCGCAGCCCAGCTCTCTGGCAATAGCAGATTTGCAAACACGACAGTCAGCAGAAATCGTGCATAATGTACTTAACCTCAGCATGAGACATTGCGGTTTCATTTGTGCTCCAGCTTAACAAAACGAACCAGAAGCTGAAATCAAACTATCGAACATGATGCCTTGAGAGATCACCGGGCACTCTTCTGGGGACCTTCCCTGCACTTACGCTTCAGGTAATTACCTTGAGTCAATAGCTAACTGATTATACCAACATATTATTCTAGATAAGAAGATTATTTTTTTCAAAAGGATGACAACTCATTAAAAATTAATCTAAGGCCAAACTAAGGACAGAGTAACCTCCGTAGTCCTGGTATCATCAGTTGGGAAGACAATACGTTGTATCAGATGATTGGAAGTGAAACAGCTCCTAATGCATTTATTTCTGTGTGCCTTTGGACACGCAGGTAGCGTGCAACTTCTCCACCCAGATTTCAAAACGCTGCATTTTGTATGTTCAGCCGTTTATGATTGAATATTGTTGTAAATCGTCAGACTATGGGTCCTTCTACATCAATAAAGATGGCATTTGTCACAAAGTGAATTTAAACTTATCATTAATCTGTGCTACCAAACATATGTTGAGTCTTGGCATCGATCGGGACAGCAATATTCCACAATGTTCCACCATCAGTCTGGGACTCCAGGCCTCCCAATGGAATGTGCATTGTTAGGATTCATGGTGGTGTTTTCTCATCATAAATAGTAATAAATTAAGGGAACTCTTCCCACTCATCTTATTATACACAAACCTTTAAAAATATGCACCTTTTACATAAAACAAACCCCTGCCATTTCACGAAAATGGATCACCCCCCAGAAAGTTTAACAAATACGGGAGGTATAGTATTGTGGTTAAAAAAAACCCAGGACCATTATATTTACTGGTTTTGCTTTGCCAAATGTCCTTTTTGACAAATTATCAGCTGTGAATAATACAGTCTTACAATCAATTCCCTGTCCTTTTCTCCTGTTAATTCAGATCCCCATTTACCCTCACAACCACAGAATGCCTGGTAGTCAGAGCCCCAGGCTCCAGAGGCCCAATATTGGTGATGAGGGCCATCCTCAGGGCAAGGACTGTTTCCACTCCTTCCTTAACCGTGTGCGATTGGCTGGTGTCCTAAGCCAGTGTTTCCTAAGCCGGTCCTCAGGGAGCGGCAGATAGCTCCCGGAAGGGTTAGGGTTAGGCTTGGGAAACACTATGCAAAGCTACTGTTTTCATGACTTCATGATGCAGCACTTTCCACACCAGTCTCAGTGGTGGCAGAATTCACGTCACCTACTGTCATTAGGTGCTTGGAAGAAACACATAGTCACCCATCACTTCTTCTGCTGTCTAAAGTCGTATCTGTCTTGAGAACAGTGACTTCAATTCAAACAATGAGGCCGTGTGTTAATGATATCAGTGAGAGACACGCACTACCTAAGGTGGCTGCACACAGTCGGACTAAAATCTCATTAGTAATTTCACCTTTCGCATCCAAAACAGTGATAATGTAATAAGGATAACAGGTAATATCAGCCATGACAGTGAAAGACATTTATGGAGGTGTGTGTTATAAATCTGAAAGTAAACTACATAAAATATTCAGTATGTATAAATAAGTATAGATCCGGCAAGAATTTCGCAAGGATTACTTAAGCTCAAAGGAAAGAAGGAGAAATGGGATCTGCAAAAGACGAGGCCTGGACTATCACCTCAGATTATTCAGATTAAAAAATGATAATTAAATATCAGAGCGAGAGTGTTTGGATCTAAGAAACAAATCTCTGCAGGGTCATTAGGAATTTGTACTGCATGTCCAGAAAATTCAGCAAGGCCTCTTTTATGAAATTCATGAGGCGAGTGCAGATAATTCACAAAACAAGTATTATACATACTCTCACACTAATGCTATGGTAAAGCCGTGTCACACCTGAATAATATGTTTTTTTTTTTAATGGCCTATTTTTCAAGTAAATTTTTCAGCCTCTCAAATCAGGGTTTGTGGTTATATTTACCCTTGCACTGGTCCAAAGCCTCCTTGCTGGCTGCCACCTCACAAACTTTAATCTTACAACAGAAAAAAGCTAAACCACTCAGTGCAGAAACAGCCTTAGAGGGGTCTATGGAAATACCTGCCGATAAGCAGTCACACTGTATTAATAAATTTGGCCATCTCAACTGCAAGAGGAGAAGAAAAAAGTGAAAGCCCGCCACAAAACCGTTTTGTATTTTTGGAGATAAAGCCAGTCGACAGAAGATAACGTTACCCAGAACTATGAAGGCGCTGTGGGTAACAGAGGCAGCTTCAGACTGGCTTACAGTGGGGCTGTCTTTTGTGCGTCTGCCTGGGGACCTTGTGTGTATTCTGCTCACGCGGCTCTTCCGCTGGCCGCCACAGCGTAGCGCCGCTGACTCCCCCATCAGTCAACGCGGCACGCGGCTGGCGTGCGGCCGGCACGCGGCCCCCCGTCTCCCCGGGCACGCCCCGACTCTCCGACTTCTCCGTTTTGCGGAACTGCTACCCGCAAAGTTTTTAAAGGGCGCACTAAACGTCGTCATATGTCACAGCGCCCCACCCCAACGCGTGTAAAAATCCCTGACCCCTCCACCCCCACCCCTGCTGAGGAGCGACAGCCAGCGAAATCACACGCTGCCCCCCAGCCCGCGTTCGCACCCAGCACTAAATCTCACCGCGGAGAAGGTGACCTGCCTGCTGCACCATTCCGAGCAGAGAGAGCGCAGCGCGGCTGCTGTCTCAGCAGAACAGGAAAAGCCCCCCCCCCCCCAGGTGCCTGGGGACCCCAAGGGCAAACGCCGGGCTGCCTCCTCTCTGCATGGCCCTCGCTCGGCCACACGGCGGCGCTGCGTCAAGCCGGGGGTGGGGTCCCCCCCACGTGCTCAGCCTCCTAAAAGCGCGAAAGCCTTCACTCCTACTCTTTGCACTAAACAGCTCCCCCGTGAAAAGAGGCTGCACAGAAATAAATATGTTAATCTGTGGCAGCTCCTGTGACAGCATTCACGCAACACAGGGTGCTGCAGAGCTGCCCGTCTGTCTGTGCGCCCTATATGTACAGTGTCAGCTATGCGCCTCACGTCAATATGATGCTATATTTACATACACAGCACAATTATCAGCACCGCAATGCTCCCCTATCACCCCTCTGTTTCTACACATGCCTGTATTTCATATGTACATTGACAGCCATGGGCTTCACATTATTATAATCCTATTTTTACATCTATAACGCCCATTACCAGCAGAGCCATTGCAGTGTCTCATGTTCATCCGTGCCACTTTCTAAGTATAACACCCGTTAATTCTGCTCTGACTCCAGCTTCTTTGCCTCTCCCTGGGCCCGTCTGCCTCCGCCGTTACTGTCCCCCCGCCAGCTAACCATCCTGGTGCAAACAGGAATAAAGTGCACACCGCTTGTTTGTGCCCGATTGCGAGAAGGACACCAATTTCACGAGGAGCGGGGCCCTGAGGACGAGCCTGCCAAGGTCGAGCGTCTGCGGCAGCAGGAGAACAGGACCAGCAGGACAGTTTGCCCTTCTAATCAAATCAAATTGGAAGGGGGGGGTTCGGGGGAGATGTAATTTCAGAGGGCCGAGAACAGCGGCTTAAAACGCTCCTGATCACATTATACAGCCATCACAAAATAGGATTTCTCTACTGTAACTGCGGTGAATGCACATTACGAATTTCTTAGGCACTGCAGACCAGTAACTCAATAGGAAAAAAATCGATATATATCAGAAATAATTATACCCAGCCACCCCCAACCTTTATATCTACGTTCCTTACTTAATAAAGACCTGTCATTAGTCATTCTGAAATTTCTCAACCCAATAAAATAATTAACATGCAGAGATGAGAAAAAAAAAAATCCAAAAAAGATTTGAGGCAGTGATTTCTCGGCCAGACGGGGCAGACAGTGATGTCATGTGCTCCATGCTCTGGGGCGGAGTCAGGAACAAAAGCACGGGTCTGAACCTCAGGGTCTGACCCGTAGCGGCAGGAGAGCAACATGAAGGTATCGCGCCCGTTGGCGTCACGCGGGTCTGGCCGAGGCAGCGAGCGAAAGCAAAGAGGTGAAGAACAAATAAATGTGAAAGTGCTGGGAAAACAGCACATGGGCATTGATCCCCTTCATCGGCAGCGCGGCCGCTTGCAGCCTCCGCCGCCGCTGCCGCCGCGCTCGCCTGGCCACTGCCGTCTGCAAGGCGCGTGTGGGCTGCCGCTCATGCTGCCCTCCATCACTCCCTGCCAGTTACACCTGATTACATTTGGTTCAGGTGGAACAAATAGGCAGTCGGGAGGCGGCGCCGACCGGGAGCTCGCAGCCGCGTGCGAGGAGAAGGAGAAAAATACCGAGCATCTGCTACTTCATTAGCCGGTGAGTTTCAAGGAGCATCACCACAGCCTGGGCTGACAGAGACAGAAGAAAGATCCTCCCGGAGTCAAACACGGAGCCGGACACTCCATTTGTCACAGTGACGACCAGCGAAGGCGGGAGATGGCCCAAGGAGGAGCTAAAGGAGGACGGCAGCAGGAGGTGGGGGCGCGACGCCCCGATTCCGGCACGGGAGGAGCTCTGGTGGCTCCTGAAGGGGCAACAATACAAGAAAATAAGATATGGAAGAAAACAAGCCTCGCAAGTCAGCCCCAAATTCTCCACAAGGGCATATTTCGGTGCAAGCGGTGAGGAGCATAAGATGAAGGAGGCGCCATGGGCATTGCCCTTAAAAACCCTCCCAGGGAGAATAACCTGGAGAATACCACTCTTTAGACCTTGAGTTTTCCTCATACCCTGAAGATTTTTGAATAGGCTTCTAACAGCAGACACCCTCTCTACCTGAGCATAGCTACCCGGGCACAACCTAAAACATGACCAATGAGCGATGCCTGCCATCCGGACTGCCCGAATAGGGCGGGAGGGTCCAGGCACAACCTAAACCATGACCAATGAGCCCGAGCCTGCCATCCACGCTGCTCAACCGGGGCGGGAGGGTCTGGGCACGACCTAAAGCATGACCAATGATCCTGTGCCTGCTATCCAGGATGCCCGAATGGGGCGGGAGGGTCCAGGCGCAGCGTAAAGCATGACCAATGATCCTGTGCCTGCCATCCGGGATGCCCAAATGGGGCGGGAGGGTCCGGGCACGACCTTAAGCATGACCAATGATCCTGTGCCTGCTATCCGGGCTGCCCGAATGGGGCGGGAGGGTCCAGGCGGGGCGTAAAGCATGACCAATGATCCTGTGCCTGCCATCTGGGATGCCCGAATAGGGCGGGAGGGTCCGGGCACGACCTTAAGCATGACCAATTATCCTGTGCCTGCCATCCGGGCTGCCCGAATGGGGCGGGAGGGTCCAGGCACGATGTAAAGCATGACCAATGATCCCGTGCCTGCCATCCGGGCATGCCCGAATGGGGCGGGAAGGTGCAGGCACGGCGTAAATCATGACTAATGATGCCATACCTGCCCTCCGGGCTGCCCGAAAGTGGCGGGGGGGACCAGGCACGGCATAAAGCAAGACCAATGAGCCCGTGCCTGCCATCCGAGCTGCCCCAATGGGGCGGGAGCGTCTGGGCACAAACTAAACCATGACTAATGAGCCCGTGCCTGCCATCCGTGCTGCCTGAACAGGGCGGGAGGGTCCGGGCACGACCTAAAGCATGATCAACGAGCCCGTGCCTGCCATCTGGGCCTCCCTACCAGGGCGGGAAGGTCCGGGCACGACCTAAAGTATGACCAATGAGCCCATGCCTGCCATCTGGGCCTCCCTACCAGGGCGGGAAGGTCCGGGCACGACCTAAAGCATGACCAATGAGCCCGTGCCTGCCATCCAGGTGGCCAAACGGTGCGGGAGGGTCCAGGCACGGTGTAAAGCATAACCCATTAGCCTGCTATCCAGGCTGCCAAAATGGGGCGGGAAGGTCTGGGCATGACCTAAAGCATGACCAATGATCCCGTGCCTGCCATCCAGGCTGCCCAAATGGGGCAGGAAGGTCCGGGCACAACGTAAAACATGACCAATGAGCCCGTGCCTGCTATCCTGGCTGCCAAAATGGGGCAGGAAGGTCCGAGCAAGGGTGATGGGACAAAGTGGGGTACGTGGACCAGTGCAAGAGCGCCCAGCACCGCCATGCAGGCTCAGCACAGTAAATGACATCCTGCTAGAATTACTGGAATAAAACCTTTCCAGTCTCATTCCAGAGGCTTAGCCTACTCTCCGCAGCCAGACGCTTGCTGCTCCGCCTCCTCCATCCACGGCTCCACGCTATTGGCCAGCGGATGCCAGCACGACCAATAATATGGCCCTTCAAAGCCAAACATCTTTTGCCTCCTACGATGTGTGTTTTCAATGGTTAACTGAAAAAAACGCACTAGTGTTACAGGTTCATCGGAAATGTGTTGGCTGCATGTCTACCGTGTGTCTCGTACTCGTGCTGTATCAGGGCGGGGCCCATCTTAATTGGAACTCTCCTTCGGACCCCCAGGGAGAGAGAGCCAGAGAGGGCACCGTCCTTGGAATCAGCTGCAGTAATGGACTATCGAGATCAATCGTCAGTGGTGGAGTCCAGCGAAAAGCTGTAGCCTGAGCTGCAATGCATCACACTGGAGCCGGCCCACTCCAGTCTGTCACAGCACCCAAGCGCACATGTCTGCTGCCTCAATCCATTCTTGTTAACGTCAATGGCATCCCAGTGGAGGTGTCCAGGCTTTGCTGAGGACTCTCTGAAGGCGGCGTAAGGGGACGCGGGCTGGTGTGACAGAGGGTTGCGAGGCCGGCAGGGTGTATCGGGCCCCATCGGGTGCACTCGCTTGGCATTTCCAGCAACGTGGCAGCTATTTTTACCCCCATAACAACATGTTCTGCAAACCGATTCTCCAAACCAGCAATCTGATATAATTAAAGCTGAAGCCCTTCGGTGTTACTCAAATATCACTTCTCATATACGTCACTTCACGGGGGTATTACGGAGCTTGTAAGTGATATTTCGTATCTTAACTAACACAATCGCTCTGACTGCAGTACAATACAGCTGATTAGATCAGAAATAAACAGTAGAATTATAATCAACTTGGAACAATATGAATCCCCTATATTTATAGAACGGTTCTGCAAAAATATTTCACTTATTTTCTTGTCACCATCAGCAGAGTTTTTCCTAGATGTTTTGATGGAATATGGGATTTAACCAAGGAAAAGTCAATAAAAAAATAATGTGGAATTCTGAAAGCAATCATTTAGTTAACTACTGCTATGTATCATTCAGAAGTCACTGCTAAGCTGCAAAACGGGGCGGCCGATGTCACCTTTAGCGAGTGAGTTGCCCATTTGCCCCCGAATCAGGGCTAATCAATCCCCAGCAGGAGCTCTGCAAAGATTCACTCCTGTAAGCGGCTCATTTGGTTAACTTGGATATGCGTTTCGAAAGCTGCCCGTTCCTCTCCCCCAGGTTTTCCTGAACAAGCCTGAGTAATAACCTTGACATTTAAGAAGAGTGGAAAATGCCGGCCGAAGCTCACATAAGTCACTGTGGCCAGACAGCCAGACGGAGGGACCGGGGCACCGGAACGCGACAGCCAACGCAAACGCTTTTTTCATTCCGCAAATTCCCTTTGTTGTAAATAAAACATTATTTCGGAGGTTCAATTAATATAAGTACCCTTAATTTAAGTCAACGTGCAGCTATCATTATTCAGCCTTGAGTCTAAGCCCTGCTTTGGCTCCCAGACAATTACTCAGGATCTCCCACAACCGGGGGAAATTGCAGTCAATTTCTGAAGCGCTCATTTGCTTAACAGAGAGAACATCAGGAGAGAAGCGGAGAGCTAAGGCAGGCCCGACGCTGAAAAAGGGGGGTTCTCCAAAGGGACATTTTTCTGGGAATATCGGGATGGGCACTGGCCTAAATGTCAGTCAGGCAGAGCGTGACAGCTCCCTGATTCCATTTAAACAGAGGACGGCTTCTGCTCCTCATCAGCCCGGCCGATACAAGATTAGATAGGCGGCACCGTATCTGTGAGCGCATCGGTTCCACTCGCCGCGATGACCTTGTCAAGGGCTTGCCAGGAACATCTGCTGGAGGTGACAGCGTGCGGCTCTGACATTTGGTCTTCATACGTATCACAAAGATGGGCATCCTGCATATTTTCCACTAGTCATTTATAGCTGCCAAAAAGTTAATATTCCTCAAAACCCCCTGCATCACAAAATAAAAAAATTAAAAATAAAAATCTCTCCGGGGCCTGGCAGATGAAATAGACTGTAATAAAGACTTGAGGAATACAAGGTGAAGAAGAAGAGTAATCTTGACTCTGTAGCCAACAGAGTAATTCATCAGAGCCCTGGGGAATGAGGAGCAGGGTTTCCACTCCGCTGCCTTCTTCCCTCCTCTCCACACCTCCTGGGATTATGTCCTCCTAAGGATTCAACCCCTAAAGGGTCTTGAACTGAAGAACCCCAGCCCCCACCCCCTTGAGCTCCCCAAAACCAACCCAGCCATTAATAAGAGCTGGGGGCGAAAACCTAATATCATACACTGCACAATATCCAACTCTTTACCCAGATGCAGAATTTGCATGTACATTAAATGAAACTGAATACGGAATACAGAGTAAGTTGCCTTGTATCAAAATGATCATAGTACTTGATCACTTAAAATGGCGTCCTGATGTTTGGGTTGCTTTTAAATTTGTCTCTGCTGTCAGATCAGGTCACAATACAGAGAGAGGAGCATCTACAGCGGATCAAACGGAAACCCTGCACCCCAACATTTCTCGGTGGCGAGAGCCCATCACACACTGCTGTCTGGCTGCCAGAAGTCTACTTAAGTCATTGATCAGTCTGAGAAATTTCCCTGGTGTGGTTTTGGACCAGTTAGGTCACTCAATCAGCAGAGAGCCTGATATGCCTGTTGGCAGGCCAGGAGAGAGGGCGGGAATCACTGCGGGCCGGGGTCACCTGACCCTCGGAGTGCCGCGTCGCGGGACACGCAGCTGCAAGCTTCAAAACCAATTCTGCTGCAGACAGACATCTTTAGCTACTGTACCAGTGTGATATATGGTTTCTATTCAAGATACTCCACAGGAAAAAAGAAATCTTTGCTGGAGCCGAGAGAAGGAAAAAAGCGTCACTTGAAAGTGAAGTGGCAGATCAGGTGCTCATTATGGCCTTTAATTTATAAAATCTGTAGAGAGCCGAGGTCAGCGAGTGGCAGTTGTTAAGGGGCTGTATGTCTTTGGCCAACAAAGCCAGTGCAAAGCGAGTGTCACACAAGGCCTCCGCCACTCTAAGTAGCTAAAGTGCGTTTCATCTTCAATTGCTTTATCTCAAGCTTTCAGGGGTAGAGTACACCCCCCCCCCCCAACACACACACACACACACACACACACACACACCACCATTCCCACCCCCTGGACAGGCGATGAACAGGGTGTCAGAACACAACCCGAGAGAGTTGATCCCAGCAATAACTGGGTATCAAGCCATAAAAGGCTTTAGTAGTCCCATATGCTCATGTTACAATAAAAACAAACAAACAATGGCAATTGCCGATAATGGAGCCATTAGGACCAATTTCAGTCTTTTAAAAGGCATAAACCTGGAGGCAGCCAGAGCAATCTTTGGCTTTAATAGTTCTCTCAGGCAGAATTATCTTACCCCCTGCCACACACCCCCACTCCAGCCTGTCTCTTTTATCTATTTTTTCCTTGACTTTTTTCTGAATCTCCAAAGGTCACCCTTTTATGCATTGGAGTTTATTTCCAAAGCAGGATGTGGGAGCAGGCTGGCGGTATGTTTGACTGTGAGCGCGCGGCCAGCATGGCTCTGCCAGCTTAGCCCCTCAGAATTCTCCTAAATTTGCCTCCCTTCAAGCAGAGACACGATGACTAATGCAGATGATGTAAATGTTGCGTGGGGACGAAAAAAAAAAGAAAAGAAAAACCGAGCACTGAGGCAACAGGAAGCCTGCGATGTGGTTTGTTAAAGTTACAGCCCGTAAGTGTGTGCCGCCATGCCTCTGAGCTCATACTGTACTTAAGGGGAGGCTAGGACAACGAGACGCATGTATGTATCATCAGCAGCTCTGGTAGCTAAACTCCTGTCTGAATAGTGATAATTTGTCCTCCAGGTCGACTGTTGATAAAACACATTTATTTCGGCTCTTTTTCTCACCTCTCCTCCGTTATCTCGAGTTAATTAACACTATCAGTGGGGAAAAAAAAAGTTTAGGTCACCGATTTAAGGCTGCCGCGCAGATATCAAACAAAAGTTTTATTTGGACAAGGATATCTCACATATGCTAATTCACAGGCAATAAAGGAAAATGCAAATCCAAATTTTAAAATTACAAAAATGATTAGACTTTCTCATGGCTAATTCAGGACAGATTGCAGATGAGTGCTGAGAGAGGAGCGGCAGCGTGAGAGGTGTTAGCATGCGGCGAGTGGCCGCGTGGCGAGCTGACGGACAGCGCAGCGCGAGAGGCGTTAGCATGCGGCAAGTGGCCGCGCGGCGAGCTGAGCACGAGAGGCGTTAGCATGCGGCGAGTGGCCGCTCGGCGAGCTGACGGACAGCGCAGCGCGTGCCCTGACAGTGATGGAGGCGGCGCTGGCACCCCTGCGCTCTCCTGAGTGGCACAGGCTCTCAGCTCCTCTCTCCGCCTGTCACCCGCAGCCCTCTCCCGCGTCTCATGTTTTCCTTGAGCCAACCGTTCACTTTTAATTTGAAGACCCCTGCACTTAATTGACATGTTTTTCTGCCTTCTTGTTTCCCTCCTGCCTTTATTATTATTATTTTACAGGCGGAGGCCGCGGGCACAGATATCCAAGCTGAGTAAGAAGCCAGATGCTGGCCGATATGGCCTGGCCTCTGTTTGGGGACATCATGGCCACAAGCAGCAAGTTTACATGTACAATACCAGCTTCTAAATTTATGTGGGGGTCATATGACCGACCATGTGGCCCATCACATGGGCTGCTTAGGCTGTGCCATTGTGCTCGAAAGCTTTGGAAGAGACATGTGTCCAGCTCTCATCCCCTGCCTCTCTTCCCCCTCCAATGTTTGCTTGATGCCTTGATCCAAATGGATTGTTGGCCACCAGCGCTATGCACTAATGGGACTTCCATAGAAACCGAAAAGCTACCAGGAAAAGGCAACGCGCTAAATCTCATGGAGCCATCTTTTTCTATGAAGGAGACAATTGCTGATAACATTGTGTGCTGCTCCTGGTTTCACATTCTAATGTATCATTAACATCCATGTATCTGGCTCCCTGCCACCACTGAACTGGCATGAAGCAGATTAACTAGCTGTTGCACGCCTGAGCTCTCCCGACAACACATGGTGGTCAGGCAACTTACTCTGCGATTTCACATTAAATGACAGTACAAGTTTAAATCAAACAATGATATTAGTATGTTTCACTACATGCCTACTCTGTTTAATGTCAGCTTCCCTTAAAATACAGATAATATTCTTCGTGAGGTGATTAATCATTTCCAAAGACATCCTGTATGTGGTATGAAACATTTACTGTATGAATGCACAAACACAATGCAGAGATCGTCCATTCCTTGAAAAAGAAACCGAGTGACCAAACAACGGAAGGATGGACGACAAGAGGAGAAGGAAGAACAAGCCCTGGATACTATCTGCCTCTACCACTGTGCGCCCATCTCCATCGCTCTCGCACAACTTTAATTTCCTTTCAAGATGGCATTATCAAAAGACAAGGGTTAAGGAGCAACCCAATTCAATAAGCATTCCAGCCGCGCTATCTTACTCCAGGAACAAAGAGCCATTGAAACAAGCCCAGTACACAGTATCTGTCACAACGCCATTATTCTGCTCTTAGAGTGTTTCAGGGATAAAAGGAACTAATTGTACTGCTGGTGGGCAAGATGGTGGGGGGGGGGCAGGTTGGAAGGGGTGTTACAGCGGCTCACATGGACCAGAGAACTGTGAAACAAAGCATGGCCGCCTCACCAGAGCAGATAGAGTTTGATTTTTCAATAAGGCGCCTACTCGGTAGAATAACGTTACATAAATGATGTAAACCCAAGGCTGGGTAATTCCTGCACATTACAGCTCCTTGAGTCTAAGAGAATGCCACTCCATTCAAGTCGCTGGCTTAGCTTTAATACAGAATTAAGACAAATTATTTACCCCAGGTAATGTAATATAAATCTCCCTCTCCCCATACGATTAGTGGTACAGTACTTGCAGTAGCTGTGGTTGTTATATATACTGTTGATATTCATTTTGCAGACACAAATATCAGCAGTGAAGTACCTCAGAAGGTCACGCACACCTTCAGTTTGCACCTTTTCGGCTTCTCGCACATACAGTCTTCACATATGATACAATCATTTCTGAGAATCTGCTGCTGCTTGCTTGTAAATGTGCATGCCTGTGGAACTGAACTGCACTTTCGGTCACATGACCATTTTAGGGGGATAATTCCCATTTCTAACATGCACTGCTAGCAAAATTAATTTGCATTGAAATAGAGACGGATGTGTAGCTGCCTTTTTACTGTTATGGAAAATAAATATGATTTTACACCCATTCCAAATAAATTTGATAATCCTGTATAAGAAAGAGGGGCTTAAAAGCATTAGTCTGAATTTCAGTTGTTTTACAAGAAAATAACTAGAGTAGGATACATTTTGTGGATACTGTCATGCTTAAATGTCTGCATATATTTCTTACAATACCGCTGGGTCATTTAGGGGTGACGTCCCACCCAGGGTGTGACAGACCAGCATTGTGCCCTGCAAGAGACTGCAGCCCACCCGTCCAGGAGAGGATGATGGGTGGATGGACCTAGGGCCAAAATAACCTGAAATTTGAAATGTTTCAACGTTTACAATAAGCAAAAAAGCAACAGCACTGAAGCTTTACTGGGATTTTTCAGAAATTCGTGCAGAGCTGCCCCCCGGCATCGAGAACAGGGATATGCAGTGGGATGTGTTGCTTCAAAAACTTCAATGGCTTTATTCACAGGCGACACTCCTCATGCCATTCCCTTTATTAAGGCTTCATGGAAGCAGTATCATCCTGCCGTGCATTGTTAAGCTGCTTCATGAATCACACATCACATTTCTAATCCGGCACATTTTAGAACAGACCTGTGAGTCACAGAAGGACCCCTGTGCCCACTGCTTGATTTCCATTATAACCCAAACAAGGCTGATATTCCATTTAGATAAGTCTCCGCCCCAAATGCACTCGCAGACAGCACTGGCGCCGGCTCTTTTACCACAACACGGAGGACATAAAGGTGGCGGTGAATGGCTCCCCAGGCGGCTAAAAGACGGGGAGCCCTGAATATGGGGCGCATCAAAATCGAATGAACAGGGATGGGATGGAGCGTTGCCCCAGCTTGCAGTTGTGCACTTCTTTAAATTACATTTGTTAAATAATAAAACCCAGTGTGAGGAGGAGGAAAGCAGCCAGCACTGTTGATAATGAACAATTATGTGAACCCTGTCCCCTGAATTTAAGATTAGCCCCAACGCTAAAAAACCAGCAGCAGTCAGAGTGATCCAATCTCACTACAGCTGGGGTTTTGACATCGCACAATATTACATTATATTGGGTATGTGGCAAAATAGCTACTGTCTCCAAAGCCATATAATCATTTTAAAAATGTCAGACATATTAAAATGGTGTGTGATTTGTTAAAAGATGAGGACAGAGAAAAACTTTGACCAACCAATAAATAAAGTTCAGGCCACTGTAATTTGAAAATATGCACTCAGGATTGCACTCATTTTAATCAGAAAATATATAACTGATACTTTACAAAAACCTGGACACGTGTGATAAAAAAAATGTTTTTACTGTGTACAGTAATCAGTGGTTCGGCTAATCCACTAACTGCTAATTAGCAAAGCTAACTTTTTTGTTGGGAGATTAGCATTTCTGCTAACTTTGAAAAATGTTAACAAATTTGCTTCTGTTAAATTTAGTTCCACTAACTGTAAATCCGCTAACATTTTTCTGTAGGTAAAGTGAATAAGGCTAAATAATCAAAAACATTTGTAAACCCTAAAATCAAACATTTTGTGCCTGTTCTGAGCCCCTCTGCAACAGCCTATATGGCACGCTGTTGGCTGCTATTGTGTAAACACAAGATGTGAATGGTGAACACAGCAGCAACTGAGCAGAGTAATGTACCTCTGAAGTTCAGCTGACTGATTTATATTTCTGCATTCAATCAATGCCATAGGTATGGCATAGCCCTGTACCCTGCACTGTAGCCTGACATGCACTTCCCCAGAAGTGTAACTACGCGTTGTGGTGACATAAACCTCAACAACTATCATTGGTCCCCTTGGATTTCTGTCAGTACCCCAGTTTCAGTGTGCACTGGATACAATTTGGGATGAACTCAGGATGCATCGTTTCTAACATCTTTGTATCGATAAATTTATGAGTTATTTAAATTTTATTATAATATTATGAGTATATAATATAACAATGTCACGCTGAGTTAGCAAAAAGGAAGCAAAAAATATTAAGTAAAAATTACTATTTTTAGTTTATTTATTATTTGCTGTCTGCTGAGAATCAAATAAAATCAATCTGTACCATATTGAATTGCATAGCATCATATTTTTTTTTACAGTGCATCGTATCGCATTAAATTGCATTGTGTTGAAACAAATCGCGCTGAATTCCACAGCATCACAATAGGGGTGATCCAACACACAATTATAAAAGATCTCACAGGGATGTAAGGCACTTGCGTAGCTATACCAGCTCTATGTCTAAGCTACGACATATTAACATTTCTAGGTATGTTTTTAAGGGTTTCAGAGTCAAAAAGCGAACCAAAGCTAATTCATATAATAGAAGTTAATGGTTAGCAGTTCTCATCAGCTTTTGCAAATTTTTTTGTGGTTTGTCCGTTTAGCATTATTGAATTAAACTTTGGAATTAGCAGATTAGTGGTTATCGAAGCTAACTTTTCGGTTAGCTGTGCCCACTGACAGTAATGTAAAGATCTGACTGCCATTTGAACCCTGTCTTTTGCATAAAGTTGAATTGTTTTATATTTCTTTCTTGATATTCTCAAAAGTTAACATACCTGAATACTAAAATCCATTAACGTGCAACCAAAAACTCTGCATTTATCATCATACTGACTTTGGATGACTTAGGCAAATCTATAAACACAATCCAGTAGCCCAGACCTGACCTGGAACCCTATCATGCTCCTATGCCTGATAGATTTGAATGAAACTCACAACACAATGCATATCAAAATAGGATCACCAGAAGGCGCAGATGCAGAGATCAGCCTGGGGTGGCGCTCAAGACAATGACCGTGAACTCACCTGGCCAGCACAAAATGGCGTGACATACAGTGAGGAGCAAACGACCCATTTCATACAACAAAGACTCTGAGAGAGTCGTCAATTGGTGCCTGACATTGGCAGGTTCATGCCCAACTGCGGCACTTACCTGCCAGGAGGCGAGCCTCGGACAAGCAGTTAGCGAGATCATAACAGGAGTGGGGAGAATGATAAAACCGCAGCGGTTCACTAAAGGACATTTTCTGATATGTTTTGGCTCTTATTGCCTTCATCAGCACTGCCACAGATATAAGAATCTGTTTGACTGACTGCTTCTTGTAGCCATGCAGAAGATGGAGCCCGACTGACAGACTTTGGGACTGCATCCAAAGCGAGAGCCAAGCGCGACGCGGTCGGCACAAACGTGCGGCTTTCTGCGGGATCCACAAAGCCGAGAGAAGAACCTCTAAGCGTCTTCAGAAAAACACTTTCAGGACTCGTCGAGAATCAGAGATGCGGGAAGAGGGCCCTTCTGTGCGCGACGCTGAAGATCACGCATTCAGGCGCACTGTTTATGATAACGACACGCTCTCTCAAGCATTGCAACAGGAGCTACATTGTGTCTCTACAGGACATGCACGCGGCCCTGTATCTATGCAGAAGCAAGGAGCAATTCAACAGCTTTTATTTTTCTCCATAAGCAGCTTAATACATGCATTAACATTTTTTGATATGCAGATCAGGATATAAAACAAACACCACTTAAGAAGTATTTTGACTATGAAGTACTAAATCACAGTTAGAATATACTAAGGTACAGGCTCAAAAATTATTAGAATGAATCAGCACCTCTGTGACCCAGAATCAACAAAAGCGGTATGTTGTGAGCCTTACGAAGCTGGAATTTATGGCAGGGAAAACAGGAAAAATTGATATGGTCTCATGCTTCATCTCTCAGTCTTCTCCCTACACCTGGCCAGGTGTGGGGAAACCCGAACGATAGCTTCTGATTATGATGGTAACGGCAGCCATCGCATGGAAGTCATTCAGTCTGATGACTGCCCGGCATGGTCAGATAACATCCAAGTAATATGAGGTTACTTTAAAGGACCAAGCATACCCTGTTGTCCAAACACTGTTCCATGATGAAGTTCCCATAATCTGAGACGATAATGCCACCACAAACACTGTGGTTTCATGATCACCAGGATGATGTCAAATGCCATCCATGGGCTCCGCAGTCACCAGATCTAAAGAGCACAGGACCTTTATGGCAAGCAGTGCCAACTAAATCCGTCATGCCTCAATGAAGAGGAGGCTCGTCAGGTCCAACACACACAGTTCAGGACATGTGTGATGGCATTCCAAGATGGAGTGAACCTGTTCTGAAGGCAAAAGGTGGACCTGCTCCTTACTGGGTCTTTGATAACTTATGATTAGGTGTTTCCACTGCTTTCCATTACATGCATGTTTTTATAAAATCAGACTTACTCATATTTTACAATTACCCTGAGGAACTTAAGAACAGGCAGCCTAGTACTAAAGGTCATGGACAAAATATTTTCGGTTCATGCCTCCGTAGGATCTGTTAAAGCAATCTTGACGAAAGTGCCTAATTTTAATTGGTATTCTGTGACATCTGTGCATATAGAAAGTGTACATGATGATGATGACGATGCATTGCAAACTAGGTGTCAAGTGCTACAAGACCCTGTCTTAGATAAGCATTATGCAAGATTTGTGGATACAGATAAATCAACAGATCTGTATCATTACTTTTAAAAACATTTGCTGTTACTATCGGAAGCAGCATACCATAAGTTTCACTACAACTGCTAGCAGTAAGATGAAGCAGTCAAGCTTCACTTCCAACTTTGAGTTTGAGTCTAGAAAAGTGTATAAAGCCACACCTGCTTACCTCAGTGAAGGCAGTACTCTGTCAAGCCTGTAACAGGTCTCGTTTAGAGTCTGATTGGACGAGCGCTACAAATGATGGATGTGACTTTCCGTGGATAAGTACCAGCTCGAGGCGGATTTCACAAGACCGAGCGGTCTGCGCTTACTTTATCACTCAGAGAACTTGGTCTAACGAGGCAGCTGAAGAAGTCAGCTGTGCCTGGAGCCCCGTACGGTGTTTTATGCGATGGCCTGCCCACACACATGTTCTAGGCCTAGCCTTGCTGGAGAAATTGATCACACGGGCTGATCATTCAAATGGAGCAGGAAGATCCATGACTAACAAATGCCCAGGGGGCGAATGGAACAGGGAGGAGAAAAGACTACGAGAAGATTATACTCGGCAAGTTTTCTGGCACCCGCGAGCAGTTTTTGCCATTAACAGCCTTGCTCAAGGGCACAACAATGATATAATTACTCCAGTGGCTATGAGATTTGAAGTAACGACCTTCTAAAACTACTGACCACAGAGCTAAACACATAGGTATAGTCTGCATCTGAGCACAGGACTGTCGCCAAAGCTGGAAATATATAAAAGCAGACTGCTGTAATTGGTGGGTATCACATGACCATCGATAGCTCCGATCACTCGGGCTATAGCCCCGAGTATTTTAGCCCCAATGCCAGTCTTCCCTCAAAAAAAGAAAAAAAAATGTCAAGTGGCAGGAAAACCTGATTTAGCCCCTGATCTTTCGAAAAGCCAGAAAAGCCCCTAATAGGAGGTAAGTAAAGTCAGGCAGCTAGGCTGAGTAACACTGGTAGTTAGCAGAAACACAACAACACGGCTGTTTCCTTATGGCCTTGGAGCTGATTTCAAACGAGGCAACCATATTTTTCAATTCATGCCTTTTATTTAGTCACTTTTTAATATGCGATGGGCTTTTGTCCTGCCTAAATGCCTCAATGATTTTCTTTAGCAAAGTGCTCCATCACCAGCAGAATGACATCTCGTCTATAAACTCAGTTTCTAAATTATTGCTGATTCTTGCTGATTTCACACATTTTTTAAAAAGTGTAATGTCCATAAAAAATTTCATTCCATTACCAAAGGCTTAGAAATACTGAAAAAAAAATCTCAGTTTAAGAAAGTTTCCATACATTTTTCTATAGTCCAGTGAGCTATCCCGATGCCTTATTTTCAGAGGTTCTGAATTACACTGTGATTGGCACTGTACACTGCGTTCCCACTGTACATTCCCTACAGCATTTTAATAATGCATGCCTTTGCCATACAGGTCAGGTCGGGTCGGAGAGCATGCACTGGTGCAGCTTGTCCCACACCCACCATGCCATGACACACCTCGGGATCCCGGTTGGCGACCCCCCAGGCCGACATGCTGCCCACTCCCACCCTTCGGACATGGCCGGCTACTTGCCGGAGCCTGGTCTTACGTGGGCATCCCCTCGGCCTGCTCTCAGGTCACTGGACAGCGCCCATGTCTCACAGCCATACAGCAAAGCGGGGAGCACCAGGACTCTAAGGACTTGGACCTTTGTACTCTTACAAAGATATTGGGTGAGCCAAATACCTTAGTCATATTTTTATTGCTAAATTTAAGAAAACATTATTCTTTTTCGTAAACATGGTGAATTTTAACACAGTATTACAAAGGCCTCTGTAAAATGCTAATTACTTAAAGCCTCATCAGCTGTATCTGCTGCTATGGTCACATTAAGAGGAGTCGCTTTATATAGGAAGTGGCTCTCAGGGTGGCCTCACACTGATCCAGGGCTGTGGGATCTACGCCCAGCTTGGCCCTGAGCGTGTGCATTTTGCTTCTCTCCCTGTGCCCATGTCTGCTCTTGTCGGGCACTCTACAGACGTGTGACGGAGGCAGATTAGTGTTCGATCACATTTGTGGGTGCGTGTTGCCCATGAACGGCCGGCACCCGGCCCAGGGTCTCCCCTGCCCGGCGCCATGTGCTTCTCGGAACAGACTGCAGGCACATAGTGACCCTGTGCTGAATACGCCATTAAGAAAGATGGATGAACAGAATTCAGAAATATCTATAAACACAAATACGGAACGTCAGTCTTTGGTCTGAATATTTTAGGCGAGAAAGAGATGCAGCACGGACCTATGTGGGAGACCACGAGAGAAATGTTCTTGGTGAAGGCCAGAGACAAAGCAGGACCGGACAAGCGACAAACACGAAGCGCCTGAGTCCTGCTGTAGGTTTTAGAGCTCGCCGAGGAGTGATGGCAGCACTCGGAAGGACCCGGGCCAGGCTAGGCCACCGTACCGCTGCTAACGTGCATGTTGCCTCCCCTAACACCGGAGGCAGCGTCTCCTGAAGCGAGGCCTCCCACTGAGGCGGCCAATCCAAGCCCACGGCAGTTAATAACGGCCTATGATGGGCTGCTGTGTCACAGCTGAGAATAAACCTGCACAGTGTATTACCCAGGATGTCAGATCCACTCACGTCAATTAGCAGGCCTCTCGCGCCGGCCTCCAATATCCCGGAAAGCAGGGGATTAACAGCCATGTGTTATTAAAAAGAAAAAAGTAGGAAAGCAAACAGCATATCAGGGAGGATGGCCGTGCGGCATGGTTTTTAAGATTTTAAAGGTATGTCAAAGGAACGGAGATACTCTCTCTTGAAAATGATGGACGGAGCATCGAAGAGGAGGGGGAAGATGCATTAAGGGGTAGAATTGATATGGCTGTCCTCTCCTGTGACAGAGAGCTCTCATGCTGGATGGGGACAGGGTCTGCTGGACGGTGGTGGGGTGGGGAATGGACCTGGAGGCAGCTGGCCCCCCAAACATGCTGCACATCTAGCTTCCAGAGACTTATTCTCCTGCCCTAATCGGTGTCACCAAGGAGATGGATGATAAAAATAAAGGTTGTTTAGCTGTACCCCTGACGGAAACGTCCCGGAGAGCGACAGATGTGAAGACCTGGCAGCGTGTCACGCTATTCATTACGCGGCGAGACAGAAAAAGGCTCCAGTAACAATTTAGGGCAGATCTGTAAGTACAGAGAGAAAAGCTATTCTCTTCTGTAAATATTTTTTCTTAGAATTATTTGTGATGCAGTGATAGACGTGTGTCTTTCTGAGTCCCGCCACTGTGAAGGTCTGGATGAGATTGGGGAGGCAGCACACAAAGGCTCCTTTGGAAAATGAATGTGACCCTTTCCCACACTTGAAATGAACTAGTGCGGTCACAGTGTGCAGGTTTTGGCTGTTTTTTGTTCACCTCAGTTAATATCGGAGCTCTGCTTTTCTAGTGTGACACAACAGTAGTGGCAGGGGTGCCCCCCCAGCTTGGGGGTGATGGCGAAGCCCACTGCGATATCATGCCATCTTTTCACTGGACATTTTCTTGCCAAATGGGGGAGTACTGCAGCCAAACCTGCTGTCAGGACATTTACAGACACTCCCAATTTTTAAAGACTAAACCGATTACGACAACAGAATGGCAGAGAACAAAAGGGAACATTCCATTATTTATACCTTTACAAACTGCACAAACATTTGTCAAAAATGTCACAGACACCGCATATTGACACATTAACGCTGTATATGTTTTTTTATTATTATTATGTTTATTTCTAATTTTTAACAAGCCTTTTAAGCTACATGTAATGACCACATCAGCGCAAAGTGTTGAAAATGCTTTGGCCAGTTTTCAGCTAAATGCGTGTGTCCTGTTGACTGATCACCATTCTGAAACACGGCCAGCTGGCTGACTCGGAAACAGTGCGTGCAGCCTGTGAGCGGGTGTCACACTTTCAGTCACGGCTCCTCGATTGCCCCCGCCGCATGTGCCACACACGTTCACATATCACGCATTAATCTGCACCACGACTAAGGCACAGCACAGTCTTCATGGAACATAATTGCTTACACTTAAGAGTAACCTACACCTTTGTCAGAATGCATATTCGTTTACTATATATAACATAGACTACTGCATGGAATTATGGGGGTTTTTTTTGCCATACACAACATTAATAGTGGCAAAAAGTTTTACCATGAACAAATTCACCAAATCAAAAACAATTACACTCTTATGAGGTTTCAAGGAGTGGCATGACAGTATAGCTGTAGGAGGCCCGCTCCTTTCGTAGGCACCGGAACCAATTCTGGTCGGCTCATGTTTCTGAATGAGACTCAACTAAATGCCAAGCAGGTCGCCTAAAAAGAGGCAATAAATCATAGGCTGAAGGCTGCGAGCTTCGCTATGCCTCTCCGGGCGACGTGGCACGCCGCATACGGCAGGAATCAAATCAGGCGCGCCCTAATGAATATGAGAAGTGTAAATGGATTAATGTTATATACGGTGGGTGCTAGGTAGCGGAGATGGCTACGTCGCTAAAGTGCGGGAGGCGGCCCCCGTCATGGAGCAGGCCGCCAGGGGAAGGGGGGGAGGCACGGGCTGATCCCAGAACTGGAGACTGAAGGAGCACCACCTTAGGAAGGCCACAGGAAGCTGGGCTGATACCTGACAAACTGCACAAGACGCACAACCAGAGTAGCAACTTTTTTCCTTAGTTTTATATATATATATAGATATATTTACTATACTTTTTTGTAATTTGTACCAATGCGTTATTGTGTTTGGAGGTACCCAAAGTATGCAATGTTAGCAAAGAACAGAACAGGACACACTTGTCAGCCTCCTTTTCAGATTAAATATGTCCTCGAGAGTAAGAAGCATTTATTTTTATGCCAAGTTTCCGGGGAAATGCACTGCAGCCAATCAGATTCCTTGTCGCTATTCCGGGGCTCCACCCACCGGCTCCAGTTCCCGAATACATTCAGGAGCAGATAAAGCCGTGTTCATATCTTATTTGTCTAACTGGAAGAAACAATCAAGTGCGATGGATGCCATGCGGATCTCGCTTTTCGTGCAGGCAGGATGGAAGCAGAGTCAAAGTGCGTTCAGCTGTGACGCACACATGCAAGAAGACAATATTTGGAACTCCTGAGCTGGCATCACGAATCAGACACAGATGGATAAGCGCTTCTGACACATCGCACATTCATAAAAGCTGGATGAAAATAATTGTGCACTATGGCGCATGACCTTGAAAAAAAAAATGCTTTTAAGGACTGTTTAGTAAATGAAGATGCCCCCCCCCAGGCGGCGGAAAACAAAGGGAAAATGGAGAAACAGGATGAAAAGTAAAGATAGGCCCCTCCTGGGTGGCGCGGTGTGGCTGGCAGAGCAGGAGGACAGACACGCGGCCAAACTGCGCTGACAGGAAATGAAACGCGGCCTTTGTTCCCGCACGCTGCACTCTGCCGGGCACCCCGGGATCGCAAAGCGGGGGGGGGCAGGCGCTGCACGCTGGGTCAGGATCTAGCCCTCGTCTACATGACAACGTGACAAGAAGGCCACACTCAAAGCCGCAAATAAACGTCGGCCGGCACACGGTGGCACTCACACTGCACCCACAGCGGACAGGGAGGACAATAAGGGGGTCTCTGATTAACAGCCTATTAATGCCACTATTATAAGGGAGTTAAGCAGAGATTCACAGGACATTATGCAGCTGCCGGACTGATTATTCAGAAATATTAGAATATGCTACTGCAATTCATAGAGGGGAAAAATATTACTTAAAAAAACAACATTAAATAATCTGCAGGGGCAAACAGTGCAGTTGAAAAGATCCACTCGGCACATATCCAGAAGGCACACATAACTCCTTCCTCGGAGCTGCACTCGCCGTTGCACGCAGCAGGTCGCAAAGCGCCATGTGGCGTGTCCGGCACGGACCGGATCTCCGGCGGGCGCCTCTCCGCAGGTAAACGGTGACCTACCGATGGCATGTGATAAGTGCCCCCATGTAGTGCACGCCTGAGAGATCCTGTGCGCTTTAAACAGCGCCCCTCCTGCCCCCTGGGAAACAGACGCCAATTACTCTGGCCTGCTGCAGAGCTCGCAGTCACAGTCAGTTAGCGACACAGCTCAGACTGAAACTGACAGCGTGCGGGCCGCCGCCTGCCAACCCGGTCGGGGCACGCCTCTGCAGCCGGGGCCACCGCCAGGCCCTCAGGGATATCCCAGAGAAAACTCCCCTTTTACCCATCAGGCAATGTGAAATAATAGCGTTCTCCTTTCGTTTTCTTTGTATTGACAAGCCTTTAGTCATGGGAGACAAGATTAAGGCAGAGTGTGTGCTGCTCATTACTGTCGGCGGCAGGTAATGCATGATAACACCTGCTCAGCCAAAGGTCCTTTCAAGTTTGCCTTTTATTTGTGCCTCCATTTGCTCACTAGAACACGGGAGGGAAAAAAAGCCGCAGTCTGCAAACATACTTCCATCACTAATTTTTAAATTTCCAGTCTGGAATTCTTTCCAGCAACATCAGGGGGGGGAAAAAAAACAAATCCGCAGGACACTTGAAATCTTCCTGTGTGACTTGATAGTTCTGTGGGAATGTTTTTGATTTCCCTTTTCAGTATTCCCCTTCCGAGAGAGCCACAGAGGATGCCGGCTTTGCAAGACAACAGTGTTTAAAGTCTGCGGCTCATCTGTCAGGAATCCCCCACGTTGTAGGAATCTCATTATCTACAAACATCGGCAGATCAGAGAGTACAGAGGCTGCGGGGGGCGGGGGGGGGGGGGGGAGAGAAAAGGATTTGGAGGATTTTTAATAAAATTTGTTGGCGAC
>JAODKM010000029.1:259814-278975 GCA_026780845.1 Petrocephalus sullivani
AGGAGCGGTCTTAGGGAAATGGGGTGCGGCTGGCTGCTTCCCGCATGTAGGAGCGGTCTTAGGGAAATGGGGGGTGGCTGGCTGCTTCCCTCATGTAGGAGCGGTCTTAGGGAAATGGGGTGCAGCTGGCTGCTTCCCGCATGTAGGAGCGGTCTTAGGGAAATGGGGTGCGGCTAGCTGATGTGCCCCTGCCTTGTAAAAGTGAGGTGATGTGCCATTCTGATTTATTCCATGTTATGCCTAAAACACACCTCTGAATAATTAAGAGAGTTAGGACCACCTTTTTGGGCCATGTGCTTGTGCAAAATGGATTTGGACACGATCATAAATTTTAGTTGCACCTTGCACTTTACACTTTGTGTTACATCTACAAAATAAAGCCCTGCGTGTCTTCAAAAATAAAAAATTAAGTTTCGATGCTGTTAAATGGAACCCAAACCAAAAATTCTGGACCAGCTTTACAGATACATACTGTTAACAGCTTCAACTGCAGAAACACACTGACAGTGATTCTTGCCAGTGGCCACATTGTTAAGCAAAGGGAATTTAATGGCATTCAGGATATGCAGTGCCTGGAATTACAGCTTCTGAAGCATTTTCTGGAGGGTGGTACAAATGCAAGTGTGCTGTCTGCTGTGCTATAATAATATATACATATATAAATATAATGATATATATAATATATAGTACATATAATAATCAATAACCAGCTGGAGAGGCTTGCTAACCAGGACCCAGTGCATTCCCATCGGCACTACGGCGTTAGAAACGCTTTATCTTACACTGCCTACAACAGCTACCCCAGCTGTAATTATAAATAATTATCGGGGGAGTAAGACTCTAATAATCAATTCCAATAATTCACTTATTAGCACTAACAAACTACTGTGCTTCAAATATTAATCAAAACGGCAAGCAACAGTTATATTTCCTTTTGATTTACATATAAGGAAGAATAAATCCCTTGCTTAATATACTAAGCATCTCACCATGAACTGTGAAGCCGGTTAGAAAAAAACCATCTATCTTCTAACTACTTATCGGTGGCCAGGGCGGTGGGGCTCCTGGAGCCTTAGACATGCCAGTTAGCCTGACTGCATGTCCACAGGAGGAACGCTACATGATACCAAGGGTACACGCAAACTCCACACACAAGTAGAGGGGGCATTTGAACCCCCAACCCTGGAGCCCTGAGGCAACAGCTCTAACACTGGTAATTAAGGCATTTTTATAATCCGACTTTTTGTGTTAGAATGCTGCTGCAGAAACATGTACAAATACGCCACAACAAACACACATATATGCCAGATATTTGTCACCACAAAAATGGCAAATATCTTGCATAAACAAATAACAAATGTTAACGCTGTGCTTTCTGCCGGCTTGTCTCTGCTAATCTTGTCTTGTTACTTTGACAGCAAACGAAGCGCTGCTCTTCAGCTGGGAAACCTTAGCATGGAGATTAAACGGGAGGCCTGGAGGACCTGCGTGCCCGTTAGACGTCCTGGGAAAGCCAGAGATTGCGAGTCAAACCCACCCTAAATGGATGGAAATGCACATCACTCTCTGGCTGTTTTAATCCAGTGTGGTTTAAGGCCCGGATCTCTCTGAACGATGCTGTTAAACTGGGACGGATCCTAGTGCAGCGAGCGGGTTCCCAGCACTTTGCGTATAAACGCCCCACCCGCGCGATGCCACTCGAGGACGTCACCGGGGAGGCTGTCTGAAACTCACGTCTCATCAGTTCGTGTGGCGATTCTGAACTTTATAAGCACCAGTTTACTAAAGGGCCCAGGCCTGAGTTTGGGTGCTGTCCACAACTTCACTCTGGTTGGAGTTAATGGCCCTCTGGACCATTAGCATAAATGAATAAGGTGTGGATGCCTGCCAGATGACCCCTTCCTCGCCCAGCTCGCGGATGGAGCTGAGGCCCGTCTTACCCTCCAGTGGCATGCAGTGCGTGACAGCGAGCCTAAGCAGGTGAGGCCGGAGACTCCCCAAGCAGATGGCCACCCAAGAATGTTACTCATTAAATGAAAACCAACAACACAGGCAGAATAAACTGAGGATAAACTCCTAGGTCCGCTGCTACCAGCTATATACACTTACAGAATAGCAATAACCTTCCCAAAGATGCAAAATGAGCTAAGTTCACAGTCAAGTAAGGCAGCGTCATGGGTAAGAATGTAAAAATAAATTGAACAGGTGAAGAAAACAATTTAAGGACACATGGGCCAGGGACACCTTTCCTGGGAAATTATTATTAGATGGCCACAAAAATAAAATTTATAGTTATGGCCAAATATTCCCACCTAGTGACCGAGAGACCCTCAAGACAACAGAGGCCAGTAGCGAAGAGCAGGCCACAGAGAGTCAGTGCCAAGGGAGCATTCAGAGGAACACCAGCACAAATGTACACTAGTTTTGACAAATGTGAAGGAGTAATGCAGCTCCTGGGAACTCACACGTACGCCGTAAAGGCGCATGGTACCATCGATGACTCCGGCAGGCCGGTGGCGCACAGGCAGGGGAGTCATAGTGTGGTGCCTAGGAGGCCAACACCAAGGGCAAGAAAAAGCTGAAGGTCCAAGCTGCATGACGTGATGGACCCAGAAGCCTCAAGTCCATGGTGACAGTGACAGTGACCAGTGACGGAAGAAAAAAGCCCAGCCACACACCATGGTGTGGAACCTCCTCCACGGAACCTCCATCCAATACACTCAGGTTAGCTGACACTTTTATTCAAGGTAACATAAAGTTACAGCCCATTTATATACAGCAAGTTCTTTTCTTGGAGAATTTTATGAAAAGTGCCTGGCTGAAAGGTACCACAGTAGAGCCCCCATGGATTAGAATGAGTCCAAATCTTCAGGCCTTTATGCTCCGGGCCGCTCCCCGGCGATTTCTTTTACGCAGGCTTTAGGGCTGCTGTCATTAAAATATTGAAGGGCCAGCTTACACAGGGCAACTTCCTCTTGCACATAAGCTATTGAGTCGTTTTTTATTTGAGCTATGCCAGACCTATACAAATAAAACTTTGTGAAAACACACTAATATTTTTACTGTTTTCCTAGCTAATAAACCCTACATATATTAGCTGCCCAATGTCATGTAGTTTTACAGTATACTGATGTGAATTTTTTTGTGATATATGGGGATTTTGCCTGTTTTAAATGACTGCTTATCCAAAAACAGTAAGTGTGAGAAACAGTATAAATTAAGGGTCATGTCACACAGAGTACCAAGAAACTGCAGGGCAGCCAGCGGTAACGGGATACAGTGGCCGGAACACTTTACAGTGGGAAACTGGCAGGCAGTCCGAAACAGTGCCAAACACCAGCATGTCTGCCTATATCACATAATATACACATGAACTGTCCACATTGTCTAAAAATTTAAAAATGGACGTCACAAGCAATATGCATTTGAGTCTGTTACTCTCTTACCATTACTAGTAGTTATGGGGAAAAAAATCTACATAGTTATTATTATATATCTTATCTCTGTCCTAATACTTAAGACAAGCTCATAATGTTAATTTGGTTTTGATATGTTGAAAATTTTGTAAAGATGCATGGGCTTTGGGATTCTAGAGGCCCAATAGGAGTACAGGCTTCCTACGGCATCCAGCTGCTGCTAACACATACATGAACAGCCTGAACACATTCATACAGAAAACCTCCACCATTAATTACCGCTCCCTACACCGTACATGGCTGCCAGACATATTCTGCATGCAATAATGACAACAATTTAGCCGGTAAAATTTCAGCATAAAGCAGGAAATGGCTGACTATTCAAAGGCTAACAATGGGCAGGCCGACTGTAAATCACGCGGATCAACCCAAGGCAGTGAGGTTCTGCCATGGCCAGGAGACCCCTGCCAGAACATCGACACACTCCTGCTGAAATTGAAACTCCAAACACAACCCCGTCGACTAGCCCCAGTCCGTGATTCGCTCCAGACATGCTAAGTCTGCAGATTGCTGGAAAAGAACGGCATGATATTACACGACCTAGCTAAACGAAAACTGCAGCGTCGCCAGTTCGGCTCGTCAAAGGGCTCTGCGTATTTCGGGACGTAAGAAAGATGCTAAACAAGTATGGAAACTGGGCGCTGCTGCTAAGGGCTTATAGCGTGTCGACCGAGAAGCCTGGAGAGGGAAGGCACGTTTTAAGATGCGCCGTATTTAGTAAGCAAGCGATCATTTTTCAGTAATGCATCTGACAATGTGGAAAGGGCGCTCTTTATCGCCAGAAATGAAGCCAAGCCTAATAAGCTAACACGGCCAAATAAGGTTACAAGATATTATACATCATTGCAAGCCTGAAACACCACGACTTAACCAGTAACATGACGGGCTCTTTTCCACAAGGAAATAAAAAAAAACAGCGAAACAGATGACATGGAGAGAACAATCTGAAGAGTAATTATCCTCAATGACGAATCGCAGCGGAGAGACGGACGAGGCCACTGATTAAATGAGCCACACACACAGAAGCAGGCAGCGGCGGCCCAGCGGCACCGCTCTTATTTAGCAGCCCGGCGCTGTTTAATAAACACGGCGAAATGTGTGCTCCCAGGCCACTAGTTGGCATAATGAATCTGTCAGCAGCACTAGGGTCCCATTGAGCGACGCTGCGCTCTGATTGGTCTCCCCGAAACTGAAGGGTTACCGCTGGAGCCGAGAGGCGGAGGAGGCCCGGCCTTTAAATGGCGGCCTAATTAGGACATGCGCAAGGCGGAGCCCGCAATCGGATTCCGGCCGTCTTAAGGCGGCGCTGGCATGAGAAGGGGATTCGATTAGGGCTGCTGTTGTTTCATTAGCCTCTATGCGCCACGCGATCCGCATTCATCGCGCTGCGTGAATGATGAGCCGAGTCTCGGCTCCACACCCATAATTCCATGTAGATGCATGGCGCTCCGTGTGGACTCGCTACTGCCTCCCGTGCGATCCCAGCAGGCCCCTGTTGGCCTGCACGTAGACACAGCAGCCATATATCACTGTTTTATTGTCTGAAATTCTCTTTAGTGCCACTGAAATTCACTATAAGAGCATAAATCAGGTTTTTCTCGTATAATGTGAGCTAGCATGTGAGGAAAGCTGCCTTTGGCTGCGCGTCGCACAGCCGGTGCCCAAACCAAGCAGAGTCAAGCAGCACTGTCATAGTGACCAGCATCACCTGGCAGACACTGGTGCTCTTCAGAGCCAAAGAGTCCCGCCTCCCTCCCAGAGTCTCTTACCAGCTCACTGTTCTATAGCGTAAAGTCCACAGTAAGCTAGTGCAGAACAAGGCAGGGGAGGGGTTTGTAACTCACAGCAACCCCAGCATCAGCTGAGTGAGCCTATGTGAATATACAATACTGAGCAAAAATCTTTGGCAATCAAGTGAAATATTTAAAGCTATTTATCTGGGTAGTGAAAGCATCAGAACAAAAAACATGATTTAACATTAGAACTTATGCAAATTAAGAATACCAAAGCTAACAGAAATTTCCTCCGTCCTCCAAAAATGTACTGGAATCTTGCTGGATGGCTAGATGAACATCACTTCAGTTCCCAAGCCTCTCCTCAGGAGCACCCAAGACATTACATGTATTCATTACATTTCACATCCAGCTCGATTAATTAATTAATGAAATCAGTTTAGACAAGTCAGTGAGGAATTGATTAGTCATATGAGGTGGGGTAGTGGTCGAGTCAAAAAATACGTGGGTGTCTTGGATGGTAGCTGCAAAATCCTGGGGTGATTTTAGGAGAGGTTTTGAAATTGCCAAGCTGACATAATATTATAGTTGTACACCAACTTAAACATCATTTTCTTTGACTTCTGCGCAGTGCTGCGTGTATAGATGTGATTGGGAGGGTAACACTGCAGCATCCCCCCTCCAGGGGCTGGATCCCGCCCTTGGTGTGCGGCGTCCGCACACCCTCCCCATGTCACGTGGCACTCTAATGCGTACTGTAGCTTATTCCTGCAGTCCAAAGTCATGCAGATACGCAGATTAGCATCTCTAAGCGGCATCACAGTGCGTGTGTCCTGTGATGGAGCAGCATTCCATCCAGGCCGTCCCCCGTGCTTTCGGATCTACCAGAGCCAGGTCCCAGGCCCTTTGTGGGGTGGGAGGATGCAGAGATTCAGATTCAGATCTAGATAGCTTTATTTATCCCCAAGGGGAAATTTCCCTGTTGCAGTGGTTATTTACATAGATGACAGGAACAAACAGACATGATGTAGGTATAAGGGCTGACACCAAATTATAAAAAAAAATATGTATGTACTATACACTAAATGTGCAAAATGATAAAATATGCAAACATACCTTTGTTTTTACACATTGCTTCAGAGGAGGAGAGCATTACATATTGCTTCAGAGGAGGAGATGGTTTAGATGGTTACTGCCATGGGGAGGCAGTAGCGACCTTATTGCACCTCTGTTAATGTCCAGGGGAAACTTTGTCTTTCTTGTGTGTTTCATCCACTTTATGAATTTTTAAGCATGCATCTCTAGAAAGACTACATGCTTAGGGCTGGCAACATCAAATGTAACAGCCATGACAGTGGAACGTACTCCAAAGTGCCAGCAGAGAGGTACCTGCAGGAAAACTATACACATGGTATATTTTTCATTGATAAAAGGGCCAAAGAGATACATGACCGAATTTTACTGTAGCTGACTAGCTTAGTGTTTATCACTGTGTTTCCCAATTGCAGTCCTTGGGGACCCACAGCCATTCTGCGTTTTTGCTCCCTCTGGGCTCCCTGTCAGTCCACATTTTTGCTCCCTTCCAGCTCCACACGGACTGTCTCTGGGGCCCCAAGGACCAGATTGGGAAAACACTGCTCTGAGAAAATCATGAACACGATTTTGGAAATGTCACCGTTAGTAACACGGACAAACAAGTAAAAGGACATACTTTCAGGACGCAGAATAAACTGAAGAAAACATCCAAGGACTTCGAGCGGGAGGGAGGGAGGCAACCAGCCTGGGCGATGAAGGGCGGCTTTCCGCCGCAGGGCGAGAGGTCAGACATGCCCTGACCACAGGGGGGCGCTCCGCAAACTCCCGCATGTGGTTCTCGGGCTCGGTACTGAAGCGAGAATCCGATAAGGACTTATGCTGTGTCTGTAGTCCTTTTTGGGCAGGGGGTGACAGGAGAAAGCAGAGTACACAGGGTCATACTGATTACTGCCCCCCTTCCCAGAAATCAATATGCATCATATCCATGATCACAGCCCTGCTCCAAAGCTTCCTGCCTCTGTAATAAGCTGCTGGCACATATACATCAGAGCGATGACAGTCATATCATGGGAGTACCACAGTTCCAGAGCCAATTACAATCGCACCTGGGTAGGACTATCTGAAAGTTCACTTGGGCATGGAGCAAAAAATAAACTGTATGATGCACCTCCTATAGCTATGGAGAGATGTGTAATTGCTCAGAGCCTCTATTAATGTTAAATATGATGAAACATCCAACGTGATTTATGATGGGATGTGCTTCCAGCCCAGCCCTGCCTTTCCAGTGACATGTGATGAATAATACCAGGATTAAGGTTTCCATGTTCCAAGGCACTGCTGCTGCCAAAATCTTTTAATTAAGACAACATTTTGACAACCGACACGGTTTATTACGAGCCAGCCGTGATAGGGAGTGCGTCGCCTTGGCGATTTCTGAGCGAATGTCGCTGTCGATTCGCAGCCTAAGACGGGGTACGTCGCTGCACCGCGCCTCTCCCGTCATTCGCGCCCGGCCTCCATAGAGCCTCTCAGTTTGGTGCCGCGTGCCAACAGCAGCATCAGCAACCCTCCACACTCACATACTATAGGTGCCATTTTTACCTTCGGCGATGGCCGGATTACAGCAGCACTACAAAAGCTAAAAGGCGAATAAATAGACGGCTGGAGGTGCTGTCAGGAAGCAATAGCGAGGTGTCAGTCCTATTTGTTTTTTACATTTCTGCATCGATCCACTGAGTGGCTTCATCTGGCTTCCCCAGCAACAGCTACGCGGGCCCCCAGCAGGGTTAGCTCTCGCCCCCCCCCACCCCCGTCGCGCTGCCTCAGCATAAGGAAATGGGTTTGGGGTCGACCTGATGGCGTAATCCACAACAGCTAATGTAAAGCGATGGCCCCAAGCTGAGTCTGGCGAGAGAGTCGCAATACGCACGTGATGGAGAGAAAGGTAAGCCGGCAGGTGCGACGGCGCGCTGAGGGAGGGCTTTTAGCGGGTGGAATGGCAGTGTTTCCCAGGTAGTGCGTGAGGAGCCACCCCTGTGGAGCCTGTGGTGAGGGAGGGGGCACCCAGTACCCCTGCCCTGACAGCACCGAGGTTTAACACGGAGAGAGACGGGCCCTCCCATCCAGCGATGGTCATCCACAACCGAGGCTTCAGTGGGATGTGGGACCCTACGGACCCTGCTGATGGATCGATCCCAAATCCCTGGGGTCGTCTGAAAAGAACCGGCATGCAGAGATTGCAAACCGCCCCCACTCCTGCCTCGACGGGCCCCAGGAGCACCTAACTGATGCGATGCGATCAGATTGGATTGGATTGCTTTCCGTATTTCGGGAATATCGCCTTGAAAATCACTGGCACTTATTTCTTAAGGAAAGTCTGGTGATAATCCTATATATGCTGCACACTGACCCTTCAAACCAATTTGGCAGAACACCGAGCTCAGTGACTCGACGGGATTGCACAGGCCACAGGCCGCACCACGCCACTGATCGGCAAGAGACTCTCCAGAGTCAGTGAGGTTGACTTTGAGATGGGAGAAGAAAAATAAATGTATCCGTAATAAGGACGCCACAGCAGAGCCAATTTCGACAAAGCTGTTAAGCTGATTGAGGCCAACCAGAGCTGCTCCTCTGGCTTACACTCCTTCAAAATTGACATCTCAGTTCCAATATCCATGGTCTTTTGCCATTTCCAATTTCCACGTTCACTGGTGAGGAGTGGCAGACGAACTAGGAGACAACACTTCACCCCACTGTTCTCGGATAGCACCATACATCCAGGACAGCCCTGCTTAAGTGCTTACAAAATCTAATTATTTTAATTCAATTTTGCTCAGTTTCATTTTATTTCTGAATATGGATTCCCCATCATTGGCATATAGGGTGTACCAAAAATATACATTTAACATTCCTTAGAATACTGCTCCCAAAACTGCTGGGGCATAATAATTCAATTGAATAAAAAAATAAAACTAATAAAATGAAGCAAACAAATAAAATGTATTAAAATGATAAGCTAAATATTCTTAAATGCCACAGAATTCCGCCTAATTATTTTTATGAAGTGTTGATAACCGCAAGATAGCAGAATTTGTTTAAAAAAAATGGAAAGGCTGTACGTGTGAAAGAAAGCCACCCCTTTACTTTTGGCACGTTCTGCGCTTCGCTAAAAACTGAACACGCACCGAGAGAAACCCCCCACGCAGCCTCAGACACCTTCTCGCAGTCCCCGTGTGCACATGCAGCACGACCGATCCCTCCACTTACTGTCTCAGTGGCTAATGAAGCTTGGAACAGTCATTTGCTGAGATAATATGTGACCCCACAAGAGCTACATGAACCCGCTCCAGCTAATGCCTGCTCTGCTCTATCACTCATTTTTAGCTGCTAAGTCAATGCTATTAGCCTTAGCATTATCTAGTAAGTCATTTTTGTCTGGGGGGGGGTGGTCCAAACCCTCAATAAATTATAAGGGCCCCCATAAGTAAGAAAATATTATGCCATGCTAGTATGTCATGATTGTTGACCCCTAAAGGGATATTGGTCATTGGTATTACAGGAAAAAAAACACACCAGGTCATTAATTTATGCTTAATAATACCAGGCCATGCATTTTACAGCTCAGCTATGCTCTGTACTTTTATGGTAAATGACTGCAGAAGAATATTTAAAAGAGGTCTCATTAAATATAGTATTTACCCTGTAAAACAGTGTGTGTTTTTGATGGTCAAAGAGACATGTGCTGAACACTAGCGGCACTCAAGCGCGCTTTAATGGCTGAGATGCAGATTCGCGGGCATGAAAGCGAAACCCTTGACAGCCAGGCACATCATAACAAGCAGGCTGCGCGCCCATTTTCCACAACCACCACCCAGCCACTTGTTCCCAGACCTAATGCCACGATTTAAAGTACTTTAAAACAATTTTGCACACCAAGGTTTCAAATAACACATTCAATTAGGCATTTAATCTGATTCTAGATAGTAAGTTACATTATCGGTACTGAAATAGAACGGCTGTACCCAGCTGAAAAGAGGAACACGGTGAGTGAATCTGATGTAAGCATAACCCATCAGACACTATTTTACTCAGGCAATGTAGCTATTAACTTCCCACCTCACAGAGAACTTAATTAAATCCACAATAAAACCTCATTTCAAACTCAAATCAGACTGAGAGAAGAGAGGATTATAGGGTCATGGTGTACGCATTCAAATAAAGCTTAACTGTGAGTAAATACCTATTTCCCCCCCGCCCACAGGTTACCCAGTGAGTGCATGACGAGTCTGCGAGTACGAGTGTTCCACGGGCCGCCTCTTTCTGCCACAGCAGCAAATATCCTGTTGGTGCAGGATGCTGCGTGGTATCCGGGCCCGCGATCGATACCGCTCCCACTGTAGGCCTCCTATTCATCTCCTTGCCATAAAATGTGATTAGCGCTGACTACAGCACTGCGGGGAGATGCCGCGATAGAGCCCGGCCACGGGGGGGCACGGCAGCGCCCCCCTCGGCCTGGTTCGGCAGCCTCTCCTCGGCGCTGGCTGACGTTTCCGGGAGGGATCACAGGGAGCACGCAGCAGCAGCGCTGTGTCTCTTTGCGTTCCTGTCTTTCTGCCGCTTTGCTTTTCCTTCTATGTGACAGTCCTGATAAAACTACAGTCTGCATTAACAGAGCCAAACAAATGTGCTGGCTGCTGCTGAGAGGCCTAGCAGAGGCTCCCTCTGCCTGGGTGCCCTGTGCAGCTCTGCCCCGTCTCCCTTTGAGCACAAATCCTGCCCGTCACTAGCAGACAGCCGCATGTCTGCTTACTGTTTCACAGCCAAAACTCTCTCATGTTCACGGGTGAAAAGATATTTTGCAATACATGTCCACATTTACTCTAATAAGAATCTATATATATTATTTATCATATTTCATATAATACTTATTCTCAACTATTGTCTACAACTGACCAAAATTAATGATACAAGGATTCACAGAACACTGAAATTCAAAAGAATAAATCAGCCAACGATAGTCTGCCCTGAATTAAAATTTACTCTACCATCCATCTTCTGACCAATGATCCTGGAAATGGTCATGGGGGAACCTGGAACCTATCCCAGACAGCACAGGGCACAAGGCAGGGGTACACTCTGGACGGGATACCAGTCCATCACAGGGTAAGGGACACCCTGGACAGGATACCAGTCCAACACAGGGCAGAGGGCAGGAGACACCCTGGACAGGATGCCAGTCCATTGCGGGGGCACACCCTGGATGGGATACCGGTCCTTTACGTGGGCACAGACACGCACACACATGCATACCCAATCACACACTAAGGGCAATTAAAAGATGCCAATCAGCCTAACTACTGCAGAGGAAAGCAATGCAACATGGGGAGTATAATCCATTTAAATACAAGTATCGTACTGGCATTTATTTATTAGCAATTGTTATAATTACACAATCGCAATTAAGATAATTATGTAATGCTACAATACTGCACACCACCATTAGACTTCACACAAAGATGCAGCATATACATTAAACAGTTTACACTGCTTCCCTGTCATTCATTTTACTGGGATCTTGTTTGCATTTAAATCATTAGTACAGACAAAGTTTCATTGTTGTCTCTATATGCTGTAATACTCTCTCCCTTATTCATAAAATAGGTATTTAGCAAGCATAAATATCACTAACATCACTAAGTTCCCTCAGTCAGTTTTCTAATTGCATATTTTCAAAGGAGAAAACATTTCCTCCTCAGACTGACCAGTAAAATGATCTTGGTTGTGTTACTTAACGTGGCACTTGACCTGAGCACCATCTCACTGATGCTGAGGTGCAGCTGAGCAGCCCATCACTGAGAGAACAGCACCCGTTTGGAAACAAAGCATCTATCTACAGGTAAATAATTGAAGGGAACACTGAAATCAAATAAAAATACAGGCAGTCACCGGGTTAAGAACACCAGACTTATGGATAACCTGTATTTACAAACAGATTGCCATAAAGTCTGTAATATTAAAATTTTGAGAACACATGCACTACTCTGTGACGCTCAAGAAAACACTGCATGGCTTCAGAGATTCATTAGCTCAAGGTAAAGTATAGTATTGTATGTAGTTACTTTTAATATTACGGTAATTAATATTACCGACTGCATTAATATTTTTCCAACTTACCTACAAATTAAACAATTTACAAAAATTAAGACAGACCTAGGGAATGGATCTCATTCGTAACCTGATCACTACTTGTACTGGCACCAGATGATCCAGAACAGGAGTTACTTATTTATGTTTTTAAGATTTTTAATGTTTATAGTCATGTTTCAAAATCTAGCCAGACTGGGAGAGGACATTTAGAGAAGAGGATTTCCCTACTTTCTAAAGTTTGATAGAGGACAGGACAGTGGCAAATGTGATGTTGGTTTGGAATCCTGAGGGAAAGGCATCATTACCAAGGACGATCCAAGGAGATAAGCTTATCTACCTCATCAGTGATGTCCATGGATTTGTTACATCCGTCAGCCTTCGCTCTAAGTTCAAGTGGGCTGGTGCATGAATGGCAGGAGCCAAAAGGAGCCAAGCACTGGCCTCCTACGGTGGGGACATCTGGAGCTGTGACACAGTGTGGGCTGTGACTTCCTGGCCTGGGGTGGGCCCACACCCCCCCCCCGTGGGGGGCAGAGTAAATGCCAATGAATACAAAAGCATCAAGAGTGATCATGCTCAGCCTACGGTGAAGGGTTTCTATCCTAATGGGAGTGGATTCTTCCAGGATAACAATGTCCCCATCGACAGGGCACAAGTGCTCACTGAATGGTGTGATGAGCATAAAAATGATTTAAGCCATATGCCATGGCCGTCCCAGTCACTGGACCGAAAACCAGTCAAACACTCATGGGAGACGCGGATGCAGGGCCTGCAACAGCTGTTTCTACATCAGCAGAACACCAAGTGACGGAATTACTGAAGAATGACATCCCAGAGACCTAAGGACATGCTCATGTTTGTAGTCTTGGTGTTTCCTTTATTTTAGGATACCTGAAATTCGCAACACATATTCTCATCTCGGAATTCTGGCGAGTAGAATGTTTTTTTTTTAATTACCAGAAAGCTTTCTTTAAATTATGTTTATACATGTGCAATTATTTAAGGAATAAATGTATACAGTACATTTTAAAGGTGATTGTCATTGCTGACACAGTGCGCAACAATGAAATGTGTCCTCTGCTTTTAACCCATGTGACATCGTGACACAGCAGGGGGCAGCGGCATGAGCGTCCAGGGAGCAGTGCTTAGGGACAGTACCCTGCTCTGGGTACTCCAGGGAGCAGTGCTTAGGGACAGTACCCGGCTCTGGGTACTTCAGCGGTACTCGAGGGTCGGGGACTCGAACCAGCGCTCATTCAATTACTCGGTTGCATCCATAACCATCACACCACTGGCCTGCCCCAATTGTACTGCCCCAAGTATGCAATACAGTATAAAATATACAACTTTAAACAACTTTAATAAGACTGAAATATATTAGAAAAATGTTTAAAATCATTTATGTCTGGTTGATCAAGTTAAAAGAGACCAAGTAAAAAACGTTGCACTGTGATAAATATAGCTGAAATAAGTGGGAAGCAATTTGGGTGCTTTTTTGGGTACAATGAAAGGACTTGTACTGCTGAATGTGATTTCTGTTTGATTATATGCATGTGAGAAACTCTTAACCTGAGCAAAATTATCTATCAAAAGAAAAAGACTTGCATTCCCAATGAAATCACAATGTAATTATGCAATAACACTAGAAATGCCAAAAAAGGGAAACAATTTTTCAATTTTCTTAATTTGCACAATTTGAAAAAGCTATTTACAGTTTCCTTTTTTCCATATGATCACTCACCAGAATAACAGTTCAAACATCCACAAGACATTATATAAAAAACCAGGGACATTAATGCTAAGATCATTTTGGACGGATGCTTGCTTTATCACAGGCAGAGCGATTATGAGATACTGAGGCAGCTTGGTGCCTCGCTCTGCTGCCTCACGCCTGCCAGGCTGCGGGTTTCTGACCCACGGCTCCCCTCTATGTGTGGTGTGAGCCTGTTCCTCAGAGTGTCCCCTGTACTCTCTGCTGCCTGGCATGGACCCCCCCTCCCTACAATTTCACCCATGATGCTGTACTGGTTAAGCGGTTAGAAGATGGATGACATGGATATAAGATTCACTTTCAACCCTTATGACAAAAACGAAATTTACTCAGAAATTCGACCTGCACTGGGATCCCTATTCGAACTGAACTGGGATCCCTTTTTGAACTGAACTGGGATCCCTATTCGAACTGCACCGGGATCCCTATTCTCTCACTACTTACATTTCTGCCACTTGGAGGAGAGCTCAACCATAAACACCAAGACACTAGTGTCCCCTGTGATGTGCTGCCGCCTGAGGTAAGCAGCAAGTACCCTGTGACATAATGAGCCTCCATCTGCATGTGTGACTGTCCATTCAGTTCAGGATCCTATGGTTTCCTGCCTCCATGATATCAAGCGAATAGGGCTGAAGGCTCGCCAAGACCGAGAAGGTAGACAGGCATTTCACAGATCAGTCCCTATTCACTACAAAAGTACAGCCTCGGAAATTAGGGCTGAACTGAAAGAGCACCTCTGTGACACAGTCTCAACAAAAAATGAGGTTGTGAGCTTCACACAATTGTATCCACGGCCAATGTGCAAAGACACATGACCTGGAGCTCAAAACCTGGAAACCTGAGCAATGGACAAATTAATATGGTCCGATGCGTCATCTTTCACCCTTTTCCTTTCATCCGGACAGCTTTACGCGTGGAGAAACCCAAAGGATGGCTTCAGCCCACAATGTCTGCTGCTCAGGGCAGCCGTCATTAGGTCCAGTCACTGCTCTGCGTGGTCCTACAATGCCCAAGGAATGTGAGGCTGTTTTACAGGACCAGGTGCACCGTGAGATACAAAGATGTGATATTTTAATATTCCAAGGTAACATTTCCCCCATAAACACTGCTATACAAGGTAAACAGTGGTTTCACGAAGACTATGCTGAAGTCAAACACCTTCCATGGCCAACCCCAATCACTAGAGCTTATAATCACAGACTTTTATGGGTGATTCCTGAGGACAGAGTGGAAGGTAAATTTTTCATTTATCCTTCAAAGAACTGTTGATTTCGTCTTAATGAATGGTCCAATATCTCAGTACACACACTTCAGGACTCTAAGAAGGACAGAAGTGAAGCTGTTCTGAAGCCTAAGAGTAGCCCTACTCCCTATTAGGTCCTGGATATTAATATAATGTTAGGTGCTTTCGATGGTCTGTCAACTCCTCGAGCCCCTGGCTTGGCTGTTATTGCTATTATTAAAGAGAAAAAAGTGTCTGAGCGAAACTGGATGAAAGGTCAGGGACAATGGATAGATGGCTGTTATACTGGTAATACACTGTTGGTTGTAAAAGTTTGAGACTACATGACTTCACCTGTATTATTTCATTAAGGCACCACAGCTGTATTTGCACTGTGACTCCGGCCAGCGGTGTTCAGGGTAATTTCGGTTTCATGTCGTGCTGTAACTGCATATAGCTCCACCTGGTTCTTACTCCCATGGTGCACCATTTGGACCAAAAAGGAGACTGATGCAACAATGAAATGCTGGCTGTTTATATTCCATTATTCTTTGCAATACAGGTTTATCCCGCTATGAGAAAGTAGAGTGATCCTATGCAACCTTTCATAAGCCAAAATGGCGTAAAGCAAAGAAGCAATTATCATTAATTTATATAGGAAAACTTTTGTGCGTTCCCAGAAAGAAAAAAGTATACCAATCTTTCTGTGTATGAATTTGTTTTGGTTTCCACACATATTCCACTATATTGTCAAAAGTATTGGGACACCCCTCCAAATCATTGAATTCAGGTGTTCCAAGCTATTCCCTGGCCACAGGTGTATAAAATCACACACCTAGGCATGCAGACTGCTTCTACAAACATTTTTGAAAGAATGGGTCACTCTCAGGAGCTCTGTGAATTCAACCGTGGTACAATGATAGGATGCCATCTGTGCAACAAGTCCATTCGTCAAATTTCCACGGTCAACTGTCAGTGGTATTATAACAAAGTAGAAGCAACTGGGAACAACAGCAATTCAGCCATGAAGTGGTAGGCCACATAAAATCACAGAGCGGGGACAGTACATGCTGAGGTGCACAATGTGCAGAAGTCGCCAACTTTCTGCAGAGTCAATAGCTACAGGCCTCCAAACTTCATGTGGCCTTCAGATTAGCTCAAGAACAGTGCGTAGAAAGCTTCATGGAATGGGCTTCCATGGCCAAGCAGCTGCATCCAAGCCTTACATCACCCAGTGCAAATGCAAAGTGTCAGATGCAGTTGTGTAAAGCACACCGCCACTGAACTCTAGAGCAGTGGAGACGTGTCCTCTGGAGTGTCAAATCGCGCTTCTCTGTTTGGTAATCCGATGGATGAGTCTGAGTTTGGCGGTTGCCAGGAAAATGGTACTTTGTGTGGAGTTGTTTTTCAGGGGTGTTTTTCAGGGCCCCTTAGTTCCAGTGAAAAGGAACTCTTAATGCTTCAGCATACAAAGCCATTTTGAACAATTTCGTGCTCCCAACTTTGTGGGAACAGTTTGGGGATGGCCTCTTCCTGTTCCAACATGACTGCACACCAGTGCACAAAGCAAGGTCTACAAAGACAAGGATGAGCTGGCCTGGCCTGCACAGAACCCTGACCTCAACCTGATAGAACACCTTTGGGATGAATTATAGCGGAGACTGCGAGCCACGCCTTCTCTTCCAACATCAGTGCCTGATCTCACATGCTCTCCTGGGGGAATGGTGAAAAATTCCCAGAAAAACATTCCTAAACCTTGTGGAAAGCCTTCCCAGAACAGTTGAAGCTATTATAGCTGCAAAGGGTGGGCCCACTCCATATTAAAGCCATCTATTAAGAATGGGATGTCATTAAAGTTCATGTGTGTGTAAAGACAGGCGTCCCAATACTTTTGGCAATATAGTGTATAAATGTAAATTGGGCCCTTGAGCGAGGCCCTTAACCCCAAGGGCTCCTGGGACTGGCTGACCCTGCTTTGGATAAAGGAGTCTGCTAAAAAAAAAACTGTTCATAGCCCTGTATGCAGCCACTACTGTCACCAATTTTATGGGTGTTGAGCCTTTCTACTACAACTCACCTGCGTCTCGCGCACATTCTCCACCGTGAAGTTGAACCACACTCTGAAGCGGGGGTTGCAGGTGTCTGGCCTGATGAACAGGTCGAACTCAAATTCGCTGATGTAATCCACGCGGCCAAGGTTACCTGTAGGGGGAGAAGGCGCGCAGTCAGGGGGCATCTACTGATGATCAACCTGAGCCCAGCAGAGTAATGGCTGTTTACTGACATAGGCTAACAATGCCAAGGAGCCCAACTGCATTTAAATGAATCTGGCATAATTTACGAGTTCCGTTTTGAGTTCATTTAGAAATCAACATTCCGTGAACAAAAAAAAACATTCCGTGACTTAAAAAGTTTGTGGATAACGTACAATAGTTAATTTCTTTATCTAAAATATCACTAGGTAGCTAAAAAAGTTAAAATGTTAATTTCTATACTTCTATATGTTCATAAAATTAACAAATGAAGAGTCAACTTTTCACTTTAGAAGTTTTCTGTTGTTCTGGCTCAATGACAAAAAAATATTCATCTTGCCAGTAAAATTATAAGCATAAGCACAAATATGTGCGCAGCATGTCTAAATAGTGCGTTTCTCACCATACAAAGCTTTACTTGTAACAGCACAGCAATAACGCCGCAGTAGTCAGTTTAAATACATATTAGCAAAGGAGATTCCGCTGCAGACGGGGAGACAATGACGGCGGTAATGGCCCTGCAGAGGAAGGGCCTGAAATCAGAGGCGGCGCTAACGAGCGCTCTGTTCTCCGTAAGCCGTCCTCAGACGAGCACGCGGCCAGGCGGCTGACATTAAAACAGCATCGTAGGACAAGGGGATCTATCAGTGTGCAGCTGGAGAGAGTGACATATTACTCCCATGTTGGACTGCAGCAGGTTAGCCGTCAATCGCACTGTTATCGGTGCTGGTGAATCCACTAGTCTTACCAAGCCGATTTCACTTTTTCGTGGACCAGGGGCGCTGGTGGTGCAGCTCTCCTAGGCAGGCACATGACTACTGACCAGCAATGTGTGTTGGCCTGTTATGTTTGTGAAAGTGAGCTGCGTTTCTGTTTGGTAACTTTGAAGCAGGTGCAGAGAAACTGCACCCCCAAGTTTGTAGAGTACTTAAGAATAATTTACGACCTCACACTTTAATACACGCTGTGTATTGTATTCAAGAGGAGCGTTCTGGTAAATCGGCTGCTATTGTCTGGGATTTTGGAGTACGTGATACTTCTCCCCAGTCTGTTCATTCTCGTCTTGCTACCACAGCCAGAGCAGCTAGTACTGGTAAACAGGTTCCACCTCATCCAAAAGTCTAAACAAACATACTGCACTGGAGGAGCAGCAGAACACTCTCGGGATGGGGGGGGTTCCCCGGGATGCCCAGGCAGTCAGCAGCACCAAACAATGCGGCCCCGCGTGCAGAGCCACCACGACGGCTGTGCAGCCATAACAAAAAACGCCACATAGGCAGAAAACACTTATGAGGCTCCTGGAGTCACTCTCCTCAACACGGAGGCAGCAGGAGTACTCCTGTGATGACTGCAATGTGACACTGCTTCTCCGGAGCCGCGTGACAGAAGGCATCCGAAGACGGCACAACGCAGAAAACAAATGCTCTCCACCAGTCTGGGGGGGGGGGGGGGGGGAATGGAAATAAATAAAGAAATAAAATTGTTTAATGTAAACCCTCCGGCAGTGCCCAGCACTGCCCAGAAC
>JAODKM010000029.1:293188-315323 GCA_026780845.1 Petrocephalus sullivani
GTAGGGGTTAAGGGTGTCATACTTGGGATCAGGGTTATGCCCAGAGGAATGAATTGAGTGTCCCCATAAAGATAGGTATACATGGTATGTGTGTGTGTGTGTGCCTGTATGTGTGCGTGTGCCTGTGTGTGCGTGTGTATGTGTGTGTGCGTGTTTATACGGGGCACATGAAATATAAGCATAAACTGCAAGGCCCATCTATTAATGCCAGTAATTTTAATTAGAATTCATAGGACAACTCAAAGTTCAGCAGGATGATTTCCTCTCCATTTCAGACCCAACAAACTAAATTTCACTAAATTGGATGTTTTAGAAATTATACAAAAAAGCAATTACTGATTTCCATTTAAACTGAAATACAAAAATGATATAAATACGTTGTTTTCACATACGCATTATTTCGGGAAAGCAGGAACATTGCGCGTGTTTAGCAAAGTGCGCGGTGAAGGCTCAGAGCTGACTGTGACAATCCCATTAGCTGTGGACATATTTCCTGTTACCTGGCTGCACATTTCAAAATAATGAAAATGTGTCAGCTTTGTTTCTGAAGTGCAGATTTCGGTTGTGCCCCCTCCTTGTCCTACACAAAGAACAATAAGAGCCTGATGCGAGGCAGCACACGGCTCAGCTCACGCCAAAGCCCCTGTCGACTGGGGGCACTTGTGCTAAGCATCCCGGCTGATTGTTAAAGCGCACCCCTCTTCTTTAATCAATGAAAACCCAGCTGTCTTGATTCTTAGTGCTTGAGAGTACATAAATATCTACAGACTTTTTTTCCCCTGCGTTCATTCTATTTAATTTCTTTTTTCACAATTTTCATTTGGAAATCTCACCCTCAGTCTCGGCAATCGCTATGTGACCACTTCCGAGGTGCGATAAGGTGTTCCACCCTGAGTGAACGGTCGAGCTGAAAACAATTCAAACTTCATAAATGACTTTTCCAGCAAGTCTATCCTCATAATAAATCTCTCAGAGCCCATTTTACGGCAGTCCTTTATTCAAATGTGATTTTTTTTCAGCATTATCATTGCAATAGATAATTCTGAATGCAAAAAGAAAATTCATTAAAGACTTCAGATGTTCCATATTCCCTCATATGTCACATGCATTCACTCATTTAGACTAGGTAAAAAAAAAGGTCCACAAAAAGGAACTACTGTGCTTATTAAGCTGCTGTTAGTAGGTGCCATTAACTTTGTGAAATGACCCTTCGGTGTGCAAAAGACAGCCATGCACACCAGAACCATTCAATACACAAGAATCACAGTGTACAAATTTTAGGAAGGAAATGAAGTTATCTAATACTCTTAACAGAAAACTGGATTAAATATTAAGGTAAACAAGCTGCTGTCTACAGAAACAGTCACTGAATCAGGTGTAGCAAGCCTAATGTGTGGTTAATGTACTCAGGCTGGGCTCAGGACTTTAGGATTAAGGTATAGTCCATAATGCCTATCTGCACCGTGTTCCATGAACAGGGCCCAGGGCCAGTAAGCAAAAAGACTGATTGCCAGTTTTGCTGGGCACAGTCAGACGTCCCAGTAAGGACTATGACGTACTCGTAGGAATGAAGGATCTAATGAAGTCCTGTTCCCTTGGCAACCTTGTACTCCAGTATCAAGGCCCTGTCTTGATACTGGCTTAGACAACTCACTAGAGTGGGGGCAGAGGTGGTATGGACCTGGGTAGACTGGGTGCCTGGTTGCAAACAAAAAATAGTGAAATCCTATGAGACCATTTAAAAAAAAAAAACATTATATTCATGTTTGTACACTAGCTCACAGCAATGGCACAGTGTGATCAGTGACAAAGTGTCTAGCCAGTCCTGAAAACTTTATCTTTGTGGTTTTGTAGAGAAAATATCAAGGGCTCTCCTACAGGGAAATTCAGTTGGAGGTGGTCCGGTAATTGACAGACGCATGCATGCTGCCAGATGTTCCCCTTGTAACCTGATCCTCAGGTCTGTCTCCATCAGTAATTAAAGGAACACCAACTCAGAAGTTTGGGAAGGGGTGACCTCTGCTTGCAACTTCATTGCATTTTGTGCACTCAATATAAGGTGGCCAAAAGAAACTTAAAAAAAAATACAGAAGAACAAATACTATTAGCCGATCCTGGTCAGGGCTGCCAGGATGCCTGGAGTCTCTCAAGGGGCACAAGGCTACGATGCACCATGTATGGGATGCCAGTCCATCACAGGGCACATACACACTCATACTGTACCACAGTACCCAGAGGAAATTGGCGTAACACACTGCAAACATGCAACTCCAGGCAACAGGCACTGAGCAGGGACTGAGCAAGTACTGAGCAGGCACTGAACAGGCACTAAGCAGGACCTGAGCAGACACAGAAAAAGTACTGAGCAGGCACTGAGCAAGTACTGAGCAGGCACTGAACAGGCACTGAGCAGGTACTGAGCAGGCACTGAGCTGGCCCTGAGCAGGTACCGAGCAAGTACTGAGCAGGCACTGAACAGGCACTGAGCAGGTACGGAGCAGGCACTGAGCAGGTACTGAGTAAGTACTGAGCAGGTACAGAGCAGGCACTGAGCAGGTACTGAGTAAGTACTGAACAGGTACTGAGTAAGTACTGAGCAGGTGCTGAGCTGGCCCTGAGCAGGTACCGAGCAAGTACTGAGCAGGTGCAGAGCAAGCACTGAGCAGGTACTGAGCAGGCACTATCATTGTGCCACTATACCACTGTCATGGATGGATTCTGAAATAATCAGAAAAAAAAAAATCTGACTAACTGCCAAATCCAACTTCTTTGCTATTTCAGCACACTAAAAACAATATGATGATCAGTGCACAGACTGCAAAAGGTAAAAAAAAATTATCAGATATAAAGTGTACATGAGGCCTGACCAGTCTGAATACACCGAGATACACATTTAGAGAAGAGGAGAGAAATTTATAAGATAAAAGTGCTAAAAGTGTGAGTGATGCTGAGGGAATTATTCTGAGCCAATGACAGTGGCCATAGACAAAGCTACTTTTTATAGCTAGGTGGACAAACAACGCAAGCCGCTCCTTCCATGTATCTTCAGATGAGCTTCAAAGAAGTTTCTGAGGTGAAGTTAGGAATTCTTATTCCTCTGGGGTATCTGTGGCCAGGGGCAGAGCCAAAGCCTTGTGGAAGGGGTCAGTTAAACCCCCCTGCCAGCATGAGAGGGGGAGAGGTTCACTTCGCTTGCTCTTTCATGTCCCACCATGAGTATGACTTCTGCCTCAACTGAGGTCCAGTCCAATGTGCCACCCCCAGATCTACAGAACATGTCACAAATGTGGAACGGCTTAAGGAAGTCTTCTGGGTGAGCTTCGGCGTGGAAGTTACGTAGGATCACACATAATATGTCTGACATACAGAAATGAGCAGTGAGCACATGCCATCACCCAGCGCAGAAATCCTGCTTTGACGGTCGTATTCATGCTCTGTGCAAATGGAGCACATTATGATTCCAAGCGGCAGCCAAAGGAGGGAGTTAGGCAAAGGTGACATGTGAGGAATCCAAAGCACTGCTCTCAAAAGGTGGAAGGGTATGGCAATGCATATCAGATGTCCAACCAGGAGACTGCAGTGTGGGGGAGAGATGATTATAGCCGCTCACAATGTTCCACGTGAAGTGGGAGAGCACATCCTTAGGACTTGATAATGTCTGCAGGACTGGTTCACAGGTTTCTACAATATGTTCGTCATCTACACTGATGCTGACAAATGTCAGTGTTTTTTTTATTTTTTGCATTTACTGATTTACCGATAGTAGTACAGTTGAATTGTAAACACTGATGGTGCTTCTGGGGCAGAAATGATCACTGGATGAGATGTGGGTACCTATGGGCGCCTGTGACAAGCTGAGATCGCTGACAGAGATGTTAGGCAGAAGAGAAGACAGGAAAGCCCATGTGAGCGCCTCACACTGAGAGCCAGCACTGGATTTCAGACCTGCTCCACCGCTGGTGTGAGGCAGAAAGCGCTGAGGCATCATTCATTGACGAGATTGTGCTGGACAAGGACAGGTTAAACACCACTCAAAAGGAAACACAAAAATAAAGAAGCTGCTTCAGCAGACAGGAAAACAAATGAAAAGCAGAAACTCAGGTGGGGAATTCAGCGACCAAAATAACACACAAGCAAGGCTTCTGGCATCTCTAATGTAATAAGGTTTCTCAGGGGCCAAAACAAAAAACAACATGTCAGTTTACACTGTTTGTGGGAATAAGGGACAAAAAGAACTAATCATCATTAAAATCTTGGTCTCCTGACTCTTCCCCCATGACAGACAAACACATGGGTCTTGGAGTGGAGTTCTGGTCACACTACAGGGTTTAATCTACAGCCACCGATCAAATAGCACTTAAAATACAAATTTACCAGCTACCATCTGGTAATTTTGTATACAAACAGAACTAAGGCCTGTTGTTTGGTTAAGTTAAATTGGATGTTAATCCTGAGATGATGAACGGCTGACCTAAAACATTATTTCTGGAAGACATGCCACGACTGTTGAAACTATTTGTTAGCAATAATATAATTATACAGGTTTATACAGGTTTTCACTAAATAGAAAGGAGTGATATGTTTATAACCAAGGGAAAATTTGCCTGCCCAATAGGACAGATTTCCTTTTAAGGCTTCAAGTTTGCTTATCATTTCAATTTTTAATCATTATAAAAGTAGAAATGGGTCCTGGCTGTACTGGCTTTTGAGTTCTGACAAAAAAAAGGACACTTCTTGCCAAGTGACTTTATCAGAAGACATTATCATTTTAGCTGGAGCTGCAGAGTGCTGCCTCATTCTTCACAGTAGGTGTGCAATAAAGACGTGGTCTATGAAAAACCGAAGGACAAACAGTCATTATGGGGGCTGCTTTCTAATCCACCGTGGATCTGCTCCCTCTCCCTTATCGTCGCTATGTTGTTGTCTCACTGGTAGAATAACTTTGACAAAGATGACCATGCTGGGCCATCAGATGCAGATTCACTGTAAGGTAGCGCAGGCACAGAAATCAGACGAGGTTCTTTGCTCACATTTTCCAATATTTCTGGCCAAAGGACTTCTGAGAATAAGCAATCCACCTGCTGAAATCTGAATAGATAGCAGTTTTCAAACGGAGTGAAAATCTAACATGCAAAATAGGATTCAGATCTGGTACTATGCTCAAACCCCATAAAACATCATCTTGAAATGTATGTGATTGAATCATAAAAATACATCATTTATTATTTTAAAAATAGCATTCATCCATTCACAAAAGCGGCTCCTTAAAAGCTGGTGTTAATGCTTAATGATGCCACAAAACACATGTGTAGACTTCTGTTCATTTGTTCATTTGTCATGGACCAGTCAGCCACTGCACAAAAAATCTTACGAGTGACAGTTCAGTTGGGATTTTAGGATGATGGTGAAACAGCCATTATAAGCACATATGATACACATATTTCTCATGTGTATCAAAAGCAAAGACATTTAATTCTTTAATCTGACTGAACAGCGTCACCTGATTGAAGGTGATATATGGGCTGATATCTGTACCACTAGAATCTGAATCTGAATTAGGTATATTTGAATATGAATTGCACAAACTGAATCTGAATCGTGTATATATGAATCTGAGTTGCACAATTTGAATAATGCAACACTCTATACTTAAAAATTCACTTCTCCCAATTCAATTTCAAACTCTCACAATTCAATTTTAAACTATTGAGACGCGCAATCCGGGTCCTTGATGAAAAGTAATCGACCGCCGATTCATAACAGAACTCACTTCCACGTTTATGTCAGTTCTGTTGGTCTTGGTAAAGCAGAATTTCGTCTGGGAGAAAACACTCGAAGCGTGTGCCGGGATGTCGCCAGTCCAAATTCGGGATTTGCCCACGAGTACCTGGCTGCAGGGAGGACCTGAGAGTGCATGTGCTCTGTCAGGACCCAGTGCACTCTCAAGCCCCAATAAGTCATTCCTAAGACGCGTGTTGATCGGGGGTGCGTTTACCAAAAGCGCCTGTTAGCAACTAACGTAGTTGGACTCATTCAGTTGCATAGTTCTAATTATGTAAGTTGCTAATGGAGTTAGCAATTATGCTTTTGGCAAATGCACCCCGGATCCATCTTACTGTGCCTGACTGTAATTCTCTAAACGTGTGTGAGATGTCTGGCTTAATAATTTCTAATTATTACATTGTAATGTGCATGGGCCGAACAGCTCTCCTTTCTACAAACAGAAATGGCTGTACTTTAAAGTAAACGTATGAGTAGTTGTAGGAGACATAAAAAGATCTCATACTGAAGTTACTACTTGGTTCATTTTATCTTGGACGAAACAAATACATTGTGTTAATAACCAGGTAAAATGCACAATTTATTCAAAATATTTTTATTATATTCCATACACTTCACAGCATACGGATAAAATTAAAACTACGTCTTTTTTGTATTTTACTTTACTTTGATAGTCCTACTCTGCCTTGTGGTAACCCATCTGCTTCTGGCTAGCCACCTGAGCCTAATGCTGCATGTACAGAAAACATGACGGGAATAAGAAAGTCATTTTCTCTCAGTAATAAACAGACTCATCAAAGCTTATAAGAAACTGGCAAAAACAAGCCAACGAGATGCAGCAACGAAATAACATTGAGCTGTATTTTCTATACTGTACTGCACTATAACAAGTATCTGAATTATACACAGTGGTCATTTAACTTGTGACTGTATACTGTATATAATTCAGATACGCTATAATACGGTCCAAACAGTACTGTACATAAAATATCGCTTATTGTAGTTTCACTGCTGCACCTTGTTGGCCCGTTTCTGGTAGTGCCAGGTAGCTACCCAGATGCAGACGGGTTACTGAACGGCAAAGGAAAGAAATCAACGTAAAGTAAAAGAAAAATTATGTAATTTGAATAGCTTTTGAAACAGCTGTGCTGTATTTTGAATGAGTCAATAAAATTCAATAAATAGCGAGGTTGTCCATCTTATTACCTCATACATGTAATAAATACACAAATGTTAATTAGATCGTTAATTGAATTGTGAGAGTTGAAACTGAATTGGGAGAAGTGAATTTGTAAGTATAGAGCGTTGTATTATTCAAATTGTGCAATTCAGATTCAAATATACACGATTCAGATTCAGTTCATGCAATTCAGATTCAAATATACCCAACTCAGATTCAGTTTGTAGTGGCACAAATATCAGTCCATAGTGATATGAGAGTTAACCGCAAGCAACAACCACTTCCAGTGCTTGGGTCACCCATGACATATAGAGACCCCCTACAAATTCCCCAGCAGAGGTGTTTCTTTTTATGTACTCGCCCAGAACTGAAGTAGCCCATTGACCAAGGTGAAAGGACCCAAGGAAACTAACTAAGCATGTTGATCAAATTATTTTCTATATGTGTTGTAGCTTTATTTGAATTATATTAGTAATAATATCTTATCATAGTAGAGGGGTTTGTGTGCTTCTATGATCCTTGGAGCTATGCTGTCAGGGGCATTTGCCCCAAGTAGGGTCTTTCAAAGCAAACTGATCCCAAGTGAGAGGCCAGACTAAGAGCAATTCAGATAACCCACCATGATGGGACCATGTTACCCCACCCAGATTGGGAAGACCAGGGCCTCGCCCCAGAGCGAGGCCTGGGGCAGGAACTCAAAGGCAAGCGCCTGGTGACCAGGCTTCCATCCATGGAGCCAGGCTGGGTTTAACCCTAATGGATAACATGGGATTGCTCTCTTGAGGACCCACCTCCTGCAGGGGGAGCCATGGGGGTTGGATGCAAGAAAGATTGGGTGATAGTCGAAGGCAGGGGCCTCAACAGACCGATCGTCAGCTACCAAAATTGGCTCATGGCACATGGAACGTAACCTCTCTAGTGGGAAAGGAGCCTGAACTGCTGCAGGAGCTAGAGAGATACAGACTAGATATAGTAGGGCTCACCACAACACACGGCTCGGATTCTGGAAAGGGGCAGGACTCCACTCAGGTGTCGCCCATGGGGAGAGGCATCAGGCAGGGGTGGGTCTACTTATAGGTCCCCGGTTCAGTGCCCGTACAGTAAAACATTGAAGTTCACCCTGGTAAATGAAAGGGTCACCTCACTCCATCTTTGAGTAGGGGGATGGGGTCTGACTATTGTCTGTGCTGTGTGTAGTACCTGTAGTACAGTAATACCCAACCACAGTGATGGACACCAGCGGTAAAGGGAGCTTTGACACTGATGAAGGGGTTTCCTGAAGCAGCCAACAGGTACCGGCAGGCTAAATGGAAAGCAGTTTTGCTGGTTGTTGAAGCAAAAACTTGGGTGTGGAAGGTATTTGGTGAGGTTGTCAGAAAGAAGAGTTTCAGCCTTTTCAGCAAAAAGGTTCTAGAAAACCATCAGGTGACTCAGGAGGGCGAAGCAGGGTTATTTACAGAATATTTCTATATTATATAGAAATATATTTCTAATATCTTCTGAATCCCACCGATACACCTACCTCAGAGGAAGCAGAGCTGGAACACGCAGATGGGGACATGCCCATCTCTAGGGCTGAGGTCACTAAAGGCATCAAAATACTCTTCAGTAGTACAGCTCTGGCAGTTCTTGAAAGCCCTTGATGTTGTTAGGCCATCTCAGCTGACACGCCTCTTTAACACTGCGTAGATGTTGGCAACAGTGCCTTTGGTTTGGCAGACTGGGGGGGTGGTCCCAATCTTTAAGAACAGGGACTGGAGGATGTGTTCTTCAGTGTGTAACTTCAGGGGATCACATTCCTTAGCCTCCTTTAGGTAGATGACATGGTCCTGTTGGTATCATTGAGCTTTGATCTGCAGCATGCACTGAGGCAGTTTGTGGCCAGGATGAGGATCAGCACCTTTAAGTCTGAGGCAATGGTTCTTGACTGGAAAAGAATGGGGAATAAGTTGCTACCTCAAGCGGAGGACTGATGGAAGCAGGGCGCAGGAGAAAGGCAGATGGATCAGTGCATAGTTGGCCGTAATGCGGATGCTGTACTGTTTTGTCATGGTAAAGAGAGAGCTGAGCTGGAAGGCGAAGCTTTCAATTTACCAGTCAATCTACATTCCTACCCTCACATATAGTTATGATCTTTGGGTGGTGCAGAATGAGATCACGGATATAAGCGGCAGAAATGAGTTTCCTCCGCAGTGGCTCAGCCTTAGAGATAGGGTAAGATGCTTGGACATTTGGAGGCGGCTCACAGTAGAGCTACTGGTCCTCTGCATTGAAAGGAGCCAGTTCAGGTGGTTCAGGCATCTATCTAGGATGCCTCCTTGATAACTCCTTAGGGAAGTGTTTTGGGCATGTCCATCTGGGAGTAGGCCCTAAGGCAGAATCAAGACATGCTCAAAAGAATATGTCTTGGCTGGCCTGGGAACGCCTTGGTATTTTTCTGGTGTAGCTTGAGGAAGTGACTGGTGAGAGGGAGGTCTGGTCATCCTTGCTTAGACTGCTGTCCCCCCAACCAGACCTCTTATAAGCTGCAGATAATCAACGGATGGATGGATGCCAACTATCAGGAAAACTCGATTTCAAACCATGTAAAGCAAGGCAAGAAAAACTTATGAACTAAGAAAGCCTTATAGATAAACACATCAGAACATGTCAATATAGTGCTAGGAGATGGGGTTCTGGGATTCTGAGGACAAAAGCATACTACATTGGAAGAGCTAGGGAATACTTATAGTATATAATTGTTGTTTATAATGCAGCTGGATCAAAGTCTTCTGGACATGATGAGAAAGGAGGCTGCAAAGAAAGGATCACTACAGATACATGGAATGTGAAGAACACAGACTAAGGAAAGCAAGATGCATTAAAGGTGGAAATGTGTCATTTGCAGCTTTACATTATAGACATAAGCAAACCTGAATGCACTGGATAAAGACCCTTTCAGTCAGCCACACACCATTTACTATTCAGGCAATGGACAACAAAGAAGAAATGGTGCGGCTTTTATAGACAGGAAGGTCGTTGGCAATCACTATTAATACATCCACTTTCCCGAGCAGTACAAGGCAGTACACTATGGATTGTATGCCATGTCTATGACAGGGCATACACACACACACCAACCACTATGGGCAATTTAGAGGTAGCCATCGTCTAGCTTCCTGTCTTTGCACTGTGAAAGTAAATCTGTGCAGACTGGGGAGAACAAGCAGACTCCACGCAGAAGACACGAGACCCAGACCCCCAACCTTAGAGGTGTACGGCAGCAGTGTTAGCCAGTGCTAGCTGGTACCAGTCTGTGGCCAGTATTTCACACTTATGGTTTTACAGGGGGCTTGGTATATTTTCAAAAGTTACTGTATATTTTAAATTATTTTATAACTTCTAAAGTTCACACGTTCTGTTTGCATCTGAAAAACAATTTTCTCCCCAATTTTAACTACCCCAGCCAATATTGATACACTCCAGTCTGGAACTTGACTGAATCCCCCCTTGGCAATAGGCATTCTGAAATGGAACACAATCAGGAAACTTCAGAAAATACGAGTTCCAGTGGTTATATAAACAGCCAGGCAAGATTCTCATTCCTCAATATTGTTGAAATTTCAGGTAATACCAAGCCTTCAGCCAAGTTTTTATACAATGAATTCTTAGATTAGTTTACTTGGGTGTCATTTTAACATCTTCTCATTCTTTCATGTACTATTCCATTGTTACTTAATTTTGTTAGTTATGATTATGATTTCGATTTAATTTTTGACAGTTGTTTTGTGATGCCCTCTTACTTTTTATTCCTTTTGGTCCTAGTACTGGGATTCCATTACTGATCACATCACCCCTCCACTCCTGTCTCGGGTCCTTCTCCTTATATGTTGAGCTGGGGAGCCCATTATTGCTAGAGGCCCAAGTCCTGTGAGTTATTGGACACCTTCAAATGAGAAACTATGCCAAAACAAAGGGAAGACTTTGTAGTCCCTCATTAATCTCTCCAGCTGTTTCGATATCCTCCTGTGGAAGCATCAGGGCTAGAAAGCGAAAGGGACCCTCAAGTAACCTCAAAGTACCATAAGCATCCAACACACAGCCTGTCCATGCCATAACCCAACCAATTAGGATGGCCGCAACTCTCCACCACATAGTATATGTGCTGCAGAAAGCTGACCCATTACCATTCTCTCCAGTCTATGCCTTCCAGGATACTCTCCAGCTCGCTTGGGGAAGGGGCACCCTTGGCAAGTGCAGTCATTGCCTCCTGGGTTTCCCAAGCCCAAATTGTAAAACACTATTGTTCCATATTAGCCGGGTTCATGGGAAGAGGGCACAAAATTCCCAAACGTTTTATCATCATCATCCTTTATTTCTCATATGTCATACACAGTATCATAACAGTGATCCCAGTAATTAATTTTTGAAGGCTAGTAGATTGGTTTCCTTATGCAAATTAGCTTCTGCTATAGTACTGTAGTTTCCCAAGTCCTCATCCATCAGGTGTTTCATTCCTATGGGATCACGGAGTATGCAGTGACGGATTGAAAGCCCTAGTTCCTCCTCCAGGATTCAGAGAGCATTTTGTGCACACCTGAGATTCTCAATCAGCCTTTCCTCAGGGTGGTATCCCCAGTCAAACCAGCTGTGTATACCAGAAACTTTCCCAGTGTCTACATGCATACTTACTTAATTTAACAGGGGTAGCTGAACAACCTTCTGACCCGTTTCCAGTTACAGTATGTCTTGGGGTACCAACCCCCCTTGTTTCTGCTCATTCTGTACCAACATCCCTTCTGCTAATGACTGGTTAAGAAAAAGGAAGAGTGTACATGAGGACACACAGGCACATTTAACTAAGTTAACATCTCATGAAATGCTGCGAATGAGGTGTGTGGCCCCATGCTACGGACCTGGCTAGTTGCTGTTGTTGGCCACAAAAAACCTTAAATTACCTCTTTAAAACTGAAAAGTAGCTACATTGGTCCCTTTCCAGCTAAACAGAGAGTCAGCCCAGTAATGTAGTCCTGTTAATTACCAGCACAAAACGCTAGCATGCTGCCGTTACAGCATTAAGCCTACTGTTGTGAACGCAAAAAAGGGAACACCACGAAGTACAGGCAACGAACTGCAGCAGCTATAAACAGCCAGTCTTTGGAGCTTACAGTTGGTGGAGCTTTTGCTTGATCTTCTGCACAGCAGTTCAATAAGTTTATCAAGTTGTACTGTACATACAAACCCCTCAAAGTCAAATCTGAACAGTGTTCCAAAATGACTTAGTAACCATCCTGCTGAACCAATTGTATCAAGCTTCTTAGCGAAGCCAAATTCCATTATTCCTGCACCGCTGTGCAACAGCAGGTCCAAGATTACCTCTAAAGACCAAAAAAATACTCAATAAACACATTTTTGCACGGTAAGACAGTATGTCACCATACATTCTAATACACTCACACTTGGGAACTGTGCAATTTTCCCACGGGGGGGAATAAATTACTGTTATTTTGTTATAATTAACTTAATATTATTCGATATTATTAAATGTATATACAGTCGTACCTCGTTTATTGCGTTTAATCCGTTCCAGACTCTACTGCGAAAAGTGAATTTCCGCGAAGTAGGATTCTTTATTTATAAATCTGATATTTTCGTAATTAAAACACAGAAAACCTGTTTACGACATTCTTCATTATTAAGCCCTCTAGACATAAAATAACACCCTTTAATTACCATTACACTCGTATTACCCAATATATTAGACCAATATATATGAGAAAATAAGACATATTAGACGTTACAAATGTATTATTATTATTATTATTATTATTATTATTATACATTTTATTACACACACAGAGTTATTACACATAACCACTAACCTATGAAAATAAGAAGCAGAAGGCTTAGAAGAAGCAGGAGCCATCGTGGGGCTTAGATAAAAGTTCTCAGAAATCGCAAACGAAGATGCTTCCGATGTGTAGCGTGAATGAGAGAAGCGAACTTGTGTGAGGCTGAGCCAGTCAGTGGCCAGGATAGGAAGAGGATATAACTGACTCAGACAACCGTGCGCACACTGTATCATTTTCACGGTCTCGATCAACTTTAATGAATATACAGTACTGTATATACTTTAATGAGCACAGTACTGTATGTGAAATAACCGCGATAGAGTGAAGCCGTGAAAGTCGAAGCGCGAAGTGGCGACGGACGACTGTCTTCCTCATATGATCATTTTAACTTTTTTCTTAATTTGTTAACCATCTTTCAGATACATAAGTAAACACGTGTAAATTGCATATAATATTGACAGTAATTAATATTTTGAAACTATCTGTAAATAGTACAACAATTTTGTCTGATGTAGAAAAAATATATAAATGAACAGTAAAAGGTAACATGCCAATAATTATCAAGTTCATGAAAAACTTCCTAATCATTTTGAACTTTTTAACTTATAATTTTACAAGAGGCCACCTCTCCTGTTTATTCACAAGCATCTTACTGCCCTGACATTTGCTGCCTATCCTACTAAGTACACTGACCAAGGCGGCCAAATGTGAGAAAAGCCTTTATCTGGGGATTACTGGGGTCAATCAGACCTGGCAGATGCTCAAGCCGAGGTTGTGTTGTACATCAATAGCAGAAAAGCCATTATTTCCATCTGTGAAGAAATACTGTACTGTATTCCATCAATTAGGCCCCGGTTATGCCACATACTTCACAAGGTAACTTGCATTCTTCGCTGAGAAATGCCAGTTGGCAAAAGATTAACACTAGCCTTTTTCCCATTTTCCCTGGTTTCAGTTAATCCAGATATCAGTTATGTTCTTTTAACATTGAACCCATCAACATATTGGAAAAATATTGCTAATTATAGTAAGATAATGCATACAATACGCATACCTGAACCCTGAACTATATACACGGTTAAAAATACACTTTGTTCCATTTTTTTATTCCTAAATTCTAATAACCCTGTGCATAAAAGCACTCGAGTAGATCCTTAACATTTGCCCACTTACAGATCAGGAAAGGGTACTGTATTAATAAAAATAATAAGAATAGTAATAATGGCAGTAGGAACAGCTGCTGTGTATGCATTTTTCCTCTTACTAGTCTGATCTGCAAGGGTATGCAGAACTTTCATTACAGTATGTTACATATAGAAGTGCACCGATCTGATATTCAGGTCAGTATCCGCACCAATCCATACCTATTAGATGGATCGGGTATAGGCTATACAGTATGTGACCGATCTACGCCCAATACTTACTTGTTTAGTTTTCAGCAGTGTGTAAAAAGATAGCTCCTATTAATTATTAGTTCTTATTAGTTAAATCAATTTGTACAATCAGTCACACATTCACACAAATCACATAGCTATTTCCCATTTTAGACATGTTTTTGCAGCATTTAAGGTAAGCGCTAAAGCTGCCACTCAAGCTGTTTGCCACTCAGTGGGTGTGAGCGCAGTGACTCCCGCCTGCTGTGACATCATGCGCATACCCTTCGCAGCAGGGGGAGCGTAAGAACCTCAGATAAGAGGGTGACATGGTATGGAAGTATTTTACACTTGAAACAGTAACTAGTAGCACAGGGATTTGTAATATTTGTAAAAGCAACGTTTGGAGAGGTGGAAGTAGTGTTTAGTATAAATCCCACTACACAAAGAGCACGCAATAGTGCGAGACACTGTGAGTAATATGAAAAAAGCAATGAATGATTCGAGAGTCGATAGCTTGGGCTGTTCTGCGCACTCGCTACAGCGTGTGATACAGTAGGGGCTGCTATCACAAAGAAGAGTAAGTGACAGAACATTATGTATGTATGTTATGTTTCTAGTAGCCTAATTAAAGATTTTTGGCATACATTTTTTCCGTTATTATTTACTAGTTTAAACAAAAAATATATAAAGTAAAATTATATATGTATAGACATACAAATATATTTTCAAAAATCGGATCAGAACTGAAAAAATGTGGATTGGCCCATTTCTAGTTACATAACATAAATACTACAGCCTGCCTTTAGGGTCATAGAGTATGTGTTGAACATACGATCAGGTGACTCATTAACAAACAGTAAAGGCCAGCATTCAGCCGGCATCCAATTTCAAGACAGCCACGGCCACAGAATGGGCTATAGAATGCACAGGAAAATAAAAAAATTTTTTTTCATTTACTGTAGCTGGTTAAATGGTTAATATGTATGAGCACAGTATTATCTACACAAATACCACTAGGTTTAATAAATAAATTCATAATAAATAAACAGTATGCAGATAACAAGTATGCAGAATGCTCATTGGATACGATTAAATATATTTTAACTAGAACAGCAGGTCACACTGCAGAAAAATAAAATCACCAACAAAATGTATTTTTAATCAACCATGTACTGCCATTTCAAGTAAGTCAGCAATATTTGATTTTTATTTAAGAGAGGTGGCAGCTGGGATTTCTAAACATTATATGGGGATTGTATAAGCCTCTAATTCCCATGTTCTTCTCTTTCTCCTTAATAATGATGGAAGATTTTGAAATTGTTATTTTTATCGACCTCAAATATACTTGAAGATGCATCCCTAGCAGGTCTAATTACTTGATGATCACTTGGATCTGATAATCATACACGTACTCACAGACCTGATGTCGTTTTTTCCCTTGCTCACTGTGCCGAGGCGAATCACAGCTCACAAAAATACCTGGTCCTCAGTGCTTTTCCATTACAGTGGAATGCACACAGAGCTGTAAGATACTGGCAAATGTTCAATTCTGCTTCATGAAATATTCAAGATTCAAAATTCTGGATGTCTTATTCAACATGTGCAACAAATTCACTGGCATTCAGTCACAAGAAGGCTAAAGAACAACCAAAAGTATCCAAATAAAGAAACAACAGGCAATAAACCTACTAAAGTGCCAGGAACAAAATATTGTGGTGGTCCAAATTTAGCTGATGATGATGCAGAAGGACCTGGGGGAAGTGCGTCGTGAAACCTCCAGGGGTGAAAAGATCTCATGGCCAGGATGGTTCAAGTCCTGTAATATACTTTGTGCTTTGCTGGTTGAAGTATATTTGTTCGGAGAACAGCAGGTCGGTCTCTGTGATATTCTGGGCCAACCTCTCAACCCTCTGTATGGCCTTCCTGTTCCGTTCTGTGGCAGATTCATCATTATTGATGATGATACCAATTACTATAGCATCATCAGCAAACTTGATGATGCATTTGCTTCTGAATTTAGCCACACAGTCATGGGTGAAGAGGAAGTACAGCCATGGGCTCAGGTAGCAGCCCTGGAGAGTCCCCCTGTGGAGAATCAGAGCGGATAAGGTTTTACTCCCAATATGTACCACTTAGGGCATTCCTGTCCGGATGTCCGGGACCTGACTGTAGATGGAATTACTGAGGCCCAGTGCCCGGAGTTTTCCCACCAGCTTTCCTGGAAGAATAGTGGTAAAAGGCAAACTAAAGTCAAAGAATAACATCCTGGCATAGGTGTCCCTCCTGTTCAGGTGTTCAAGGGTAGTGTGGACACCTTTGATGTTTTTGGCAGAGGCACAACTGTTGGCCTCTTGAAGCGCAGTGGGAGAATGGGCAGGGACAAAGAGATGCTGAAGTTACCCTGAACCATTTCAATAGGTACAGCCATTAACAAGGTCATTTTCGTCAACTTGACACTGGATTATACAACCAGTTATTGCAGTATTGTTTGGATTCATAAACTGAACTTTCTGCAGGATTAGATGGCTGGCAGATCTAATAATGACAATATAGGCAAATAAGTAAATGTTACAGGAAATGGACTATTAGAGCATTTGAGAACTAACAACCCACTGTAGAGACTCTAATCACTCACACAAAATCACAAATCGGAGAATAGAGGGCCAGGAAGCACCTCCCCTTTAAAGATAGAAATACAAACATGTGTGGTGTGTGTGTGTGTGTGTGTGTGTGAGAGAGAGAGAGAGAGAGAGAGTGAGTGAGAGAGAGAGAATGTCTGAAACCGTGTGATTTACCATGTTAAATCATTCAAAACGTGAGTTAAGAACATAAGAACATAAGTATACAAACTAGAGGAAGCCATTTGGCCCATCAAGCTTGTTTGGGGAGAACTCAACTAATAGCTCAGAGTTGTTAAAATCTTATCTAGCTCTGCTTTAAAGGAACCCAAGGTGGACTACACTAACAGGAAGACTATTCCATACGCTAACAACTCGCTGTGTAAAGAATTGCTTCTTCAAATTCAGCTTAAAATGTTTCCCCGCTAATTTCCACCTATGGCCATGAGTTCTTGTATTTGAACTAATACTGAAGTAGCTATTTGGTTGAACAGCATCCAGACCTGTTAGAATCTTATAGACCTGGGTCATGTCCCCCCTCAGTCTCCTTTGCTCGAGGCTGAACAGATTTAGCTCAGCTAACCTCTCCTCAAATGACATTCCTCTAAGACCAGGAATCATTCTTGTAGCCCTACATTGCACCTTTTCTAAGGCAGCAATGTCCTTTTTAAGATATGGATACCAAACCTGCACACAATATTCTAGGTGTGGTCTTACCAAGGAATTATATAATCTCAGCATTACCTCCCTTGACTTAAACTCAACACACCTAGATATGTAACCCAACATCCTGTTGGCCTTTTTAATTGCTTCCCCACACTGGCGAGAGTGGGACATGGACTCAACATACAATCAATGGTATCAAATACACGCGGAGGTCTTTCTCATAATCAGCAACCTTTATTTCAGTTGGACCCATAAAATATCTGTACTTTATATTTCTGCTCCCTGCCTGGATTACCTTAGACATGTCAAATTTCATCTGGCAGGTGAAAGGTGAGTCAGTGAGTGAGTCAATCCGCCCAGTCACTAATTAAATCAAGATCCCATTGTAGCTGCTGAGCTGCTAGTTCAGAATCTGCTACACCACCCACCTTGGTATCATTTAACCAGTTTACTGTATATATCATTCATGTATCATTTATGTAAATTAGGAACAATAGTGGTCCTACAATTGAACCTTGTGGTACCCCACTATGAATGCAGGTCCACTGTGACATTGTGCCTCTAATAACTCTATCTAAAACCGCTGCTTCCTGTCTGTTAACCAGTTTTCAATCCAAATTGCTACAGTTCCTAAAATCCATGCGGCTTTGAGCTTAAGCAGGAGCCGTTTGTGCGGGACAACATCAAAGGCCTTCTGGAAATCTAGATCACAGTAGATCACATCGTAGGCCTTTTTGTGATCAATTTCTCTTGCAGCATTCTCAAAGAACTCCAGTAGATTAGTTCAAGATCTAGAACAAGATCTACCCCTCCTAAATCCATGTTGACTATCCTTCAGAATGTTATTAGAGTCCAGGTAATTACCATTTTTGCTTGGATTATGTGGATCATATAATATATTAATATTAGTAATACATAATATTTATAGTATAACTGCATACTGTATCTACTATTAAAAGTCTTGGCTTGGGTACGCCGCACATCTTTGTCTTGGCAACCAGCCTCACTCACATCTTAGCTGTCTTTGTGACCATCATGTATCTCAGAGTAACTTTTAAACTTTTCAGCGCTGTCAATTTTTCATTTAAGATAATGAGCAGAAAATGTAGTGTGCCCTGTGCTTTCAATAGTAACTTTGTACATACAGGGGCATAATGTAGATGGGTTGTATATGATATAAAAAGGACTTGATAGGAAATGACCAAGTAATTTGACATGCAAATTATACAATTCTGTTTGTTTCGAAATTGGGGTAACATTTTCTATGAAGCCCATATTCATAAGGCCAAACAAATGTTCTTATAATGCATGGTAACACATTCACATGAAGTGTTATAAACAGGGCTACAAATATTTATAAAATGGCATAACACATTATAGCCATGTTTCTCATGCATTATGAATGCTCTGTGAAGGTCTCATAAATAATGCAGTATAAATACCTTCACGTCTTTTTATAAATAATTTTAACTGGGTTTATAATACTTTATGAGTGCATCATAATGCATTATGAAGGTATGTGTAATGCAGTAGAATGACTGCGTTAAGGTTCCTATTACTTGCAAATTTTCACATTTGTGAGGATCTTCCATCCCTAACCCCTATGAATGTGAAGGGGTGACCTTAGCATTAAATCTGGTTTAAGTTACATCTGACAGTCCCTGGTTGTCCCAGGTTGTATTCTAATATAGCATTCATTTCTCTTCATAACCATCTCACACAGCGTCTATCCCATACATGCACCAACAGCAAGATCATGACCTTTGGCATAAAGGGCCAATGGAAGGGTCCTGCAATAGGGATATTCGGTAAGATCTCTTCAGAGAAGCCTCAGAATTCTGAATTTGATTTAAATCTCGATATCGGAAACCTGTTTAATCCCATCATGTCCAGTATTATGGCAGCCGCCAGTCAAGAAGAAATACAGTACATTCTTAACACATCTTTAATTTTAGTCATTTAATTGGACGGCAAATTCAGTATATCATGGAGTGTCATGTTTAGACAAACTCACCTATTAATAACACACTATTCACACTGATTTTTCCATTTTGTGCCTGTACTTGCAGTAGCCATCCACTAAATTGCAGTGTATTTTCCCTCCTGTATGCTCCCCTCCTGCTTTTCACTAGCCTTAAAATGAATGTATTTATCATAATTATACAGCCACTCAACTGCTGCATTGCTATAGTGACAGCCATGCTTGCCTGCCCATTTCACACAGTAATGGGGGAAGTGCAAACTAATACGTACAGAGCTCAGCAGAATAAGACCACCAGGTCTGAGGAGTGCATGCGCCATGGGTCGGGGCTCAGCCCACAGAGCCCAAACCCCCACCTGAGTCACTGACACCTGTCATCACTGGTGCATTGTTGTGAAAGTACTGGTATCTGTGCACAGATACTGCACCAGTCAGTGCAGTTTAATTATGATGTTTATCTGTCGCAACACAGACCAAAATGTGTTATAGATGTGTTTCCTGATGCCAATTAAAATACAGAGCAAATATCAAAGAATCTAAGATTAAAAAAGCAACCAAAAGAGGTCCTAGGGCGGTGGTCTTCAACCTATTTTACACTGAGAACTACTTTTACAAAGAATTTAATGTGGGGAGCAACAGTAGGCAACCTCAGTCCTACAGTAATGAAACAAACCAATACAGCGGAATTCTGATAATGATGATGATGATGATGCTGATGATACATATAGTTCTGAGACTAGTCTGCAGCAAATTTTGAGATAAATAGCAGAAAAACTGAAGCAATAGGGCTCAGCGAGAGCAATGGGAAGGGTGACTCAGGATAACTCTGTCTGATTTTATTCCTCGATGTACTCCAGCATCGGTATTGGTTAAATGGTACTTTCCGATGTGACTTTCTTACTCACTTTAAAAATATGATCATAATTATAAAGGATAAAACAAAAAGCATATATTGTAGAACGGCGCTTAATTTAATACAGAAGGTCACAGAGACATAAAGATATAGAATATCAAATATATAAGTGTCCCAGTTCACCCCGTGTCCCACTTAACCAATATTCACCTTATTTGATCTTTGAGGGATCTAATTACCACTTCACAAGAATATTATATGGATGGAAACCTACACCTGATACAGCTGAGACAAAATTGCCCCAAAACTGAAGCAGCAGCGCTACATAACAGCAGAGGACAGAAATGGGGGCTCTTGTAAACATAGCAAATCCGAAAATATGGATCATTTCTATACATCCCAGGAACATTGCATAGGCCAGTGGTTCTCAAACAGAGGGGCACAACATGCATATTCTATAAAGAAGTTCATATTGTATTTTATTGCCAGCCTCGCTACTCATTTTAACGGTAACAATCCTGCAGTTGGTCTGCAAAATTTATCGTGATGAACCTGGCAAAATTTATCAGGGGGGAATTTAATCATGTCATGTTCATTTGTAGAGGTGGGGAGAGTGTGCAGGGTTGACTTGGGCGGTATTACTGTAAAATTTCGATGAAATTTATCATGGGTGACCCCCACCACCCCATATGGACAATATGATGGAATTAAAAATTAGATAGCGCCCCAGACCACTGTAGGAGGGCTGGAGATTAGAGGTTGGGGGGTGTAGGAGGAGTACTGACTAGACAGGATAGAGGGGGTGACACACGGCCGTCCAGGGAATGCGTTGTTGTCATTTTCTGCTTGGTTTTATTTATACACATGCTCATCATAACTAGTCTAGCGTTATAACAAGCATACCCGTAATGCCACAGAGAAACTAGTAAAGACTTATTCAGACTAGCGGCATGCCTTGCAGTGCACCGTGAGGGACGTACGTGTGCCCATCCTGTATTTCTGCAATCAAGGTTATGTGTTGTAAATAGTAAATGTTACATCTATATTGTGGTTTGCCATGGAGTGTTCATTAGCGTCTAACCTCGGGTGTCAGTGTCGCACAAATCGTTGACTCCCTTGTCTGTGCCACTGTTAGTTTGTGCTGGCAGTTTGCAGTCAAAACACAGAATTTTTATCTTTAAAGCAGTATCGCCCATTTCTTCAACATTACCCGCAAACTTGCAACAATGTTCATGTTACAATGCTAAAATAACAAATTTTGTTTGCTAGTGTTTAGATTTCACAAGTTTGGGATCTGGTACATCATACAGATTTTTTGTACATCCCACTGTGCCAGTGGGGCAGTTTTTTGCCAGCTATCTGGCGCTTATGTGTACAGTCAAAAACAATCTATGTAATCTACGTAGGGGCAGGCAGGTGGTGTAATGGTTAGGGATGCGACTGTGCAATTGAAAGATTGCCGGTTCAAACCCCTGACCCGCAAGTACCGCTGAGGTGCTCTGAGCAAGGTACTGTCCCCAAGCACTGCTCCCCGGGCGCTCAAATAGCTGCCCGTCACAGTTTCACATGGGTTAAATGCAGTGGGCACATTTCGCAGTGGCGTGCTGTGGTGTGTCAACAATGACAATTAATCACCTTCACCTATAACAGTAACATTTGACCTCAGAAGAAAATGACAGTGGGGTCTGTATGACATTATATGGTAGTCACTTAGTTATATTATTAGAGTGTGCTCATACTATTTCACAGATCATACTATTATGTCATACTGTGAATTTTTTAAAAGCACATTATTGCAAGTGCAAGAGGACTTCATACCTGTTTCCAGCAAAAATAAATCTAGGAAATT